>JAOUQT010307609.1:0-15346 GCA_025769995.1 Xyliphius kryptos | reverse complement strand
TGTAGGTCAGAGTCAGTACCTTGTACTGAATGCAGCAGCTAGAGGGAGCCACTGGAGAGAGAGGAGGAATGGAGGGACATGAGTTCCCTTGGAGCAAAAATATGTATTCATTCATTCATTCATTATCTTCTGCTTAATCCTCTACAACGGTCGCAGGTTGGTTCCCCATGCCCATCCAGGGGAGAACGTTTCAGCTAATCCCATAATTAAAAACAGTTTCCTTTCACGTTGTTATTAAGTTCTCCGCTGAAATGCAGCCCTGGTATTCCGCTAGTTATAATAAATCACAAACTAATTCCCAAAAATCCATGTATGAAAATTATAAAAATCAATTTCATTTAACTGCCAATGTAGGGACTATACATCGTGGTTAGCATGTTCTCCTCTCAGCGCTGGGGATTCCCGGTTTGAATCCCAATGTGGGTGTAGTTTCCATATCCTCCCCGTGTCCGTGTGGGTTTTCTCCAGGTTCTCTGGTTTCCTCTCCCAGTTTAAAAACATGGATTCAAGGTAAATTGGCTGCTCTAAATTGCCCTGTATAGTGTGCGTGTGGGAGTGAGTGCGTGCCCAGCTATGGATTGGTGCCCGGTCCTGGTGTATTTGCCCAGCGCCCAAGACGTTCTCCTTTGGATGGGCATGGGGAACCCGTTTATCTTGTTGAGATTTCCTAAAATAAGCAAAAACTTTCCAAAAACAAGAAAAAATATTAATGGCATTCATGTTTTTCTTCAAAGTGTTACACTTTCTTTAAGATCTGACGTTAAGATCAAAATTTTTTGGACTGTAGGGGGAGTTTGGAGAAGGTGCGCTCCACTTCCAGCACAAAAATAATTTCCACGCTTCGACGAGTCTGGTGTGGACTCCTGTCGCCTCCACGACTCCCGAAGCTCAGTGAACAGCTGCGAGACAGCGTTCTGCAAGACAGACCATCAGCACGTGACCTCGTATCAGAGAGGAACTGTAAATTCCCGCCAATAGGGAACGTTCCAAGTGGTGGAAGGCCTGTTTAGACTCGTATACTGTAAGCAAATCTATATTAATACCTAAAGTGATCACACAGAGGAATGTGTCCTCCACATGTAGCCCATCCGTGCAGTGAAACACACACAAACACACACACTGGCCAAGGGAGCACACTTCCATGTTTTTTGTGTTTTTACTGGGGTTTTTTTGTGGGGTTTTTTTTGTGTGTTTAAATATTTTTGGTGTGTTTTTCTTGTATTTTGTGTGTTTTTTGTTTTGTGTTTACCATGTTTTTGTGTTTTTCATGTGTTTTTTGTGTTTTTACTGGGGTTTTTTTGTGATTTTTGTGGTTTTTTTTTGTGTGTTTAAATATTTTTGATGTGTTTTTCTTGTATTTTGTTTTGTTTACCATGTTTTTGCGTTTTTCATGTGTTTTCCATAAAATTTTTGTGCATTTTCCACAATTTTCTTGTATTTTGTGGGTTTTTTTGTGTGTGCCTTCTACGTGATTTTTGTCATGTTTTTCTTGTACTATTTCATGTGTTTTTGTGCATTTGACACTTTTTTCATGTGTTTTTTTTGTTCGTTTTCCGTGTTTTTGTGTTTTTTGTGTTTGCTGTTGTTTTTTGTGCATTTTAGATATTTGGGGGGGGGGTTTCCCCGAGTTTGTTGTCATGTTTTTCTTGTACTATGTGTGTTTTTGTGGGGTTTTTTTGTGCTTTTTCCGTGGTTTTGGTGTGTTTACTGTTTTTTTTGTGTTTCCTGTCATGTTTTTCTTGTATTTTGTGTGTTTTTGTGTTTTACATTTTTTTCATGTTTGTTTTTGTGTGTTTGAGTTTTCATGTGTTTTTTAATGTTTTTTTTGCTTTATATAATTTTTTTTGTGTGTTTTCCATGTGGTTTGTGTTTTTTTTTTTCCATATTTTTTGTAAGCTTTTGTGTGTTTTTCATTTAGGGTTGCGGTGGGGATTCCCATGCTCATCCAGGGGAGAACATTTCAGGTGCTGGGCAGATACTTCCAGGACAGGACGCCATTATATCGCTGGGTGCACACTCACTCGCAAGGAAACACACACAGCAGCCAATTCACCTCAAATACATATTTTTGGACTGTGGAAGAAAACCGCAGAACCCGTAAAAAACCCACATGGACACGGGGAGAACATGAAAACTCCACCCAGATCCCAGTAAGGGACCGTGGAGCAGAGGATTGACCTCTCGAGCTGCCGCTGTTCTGATCAGAAATGTTTTCGTTTTTATTTCTCTCTTGATTTATAAACGCAGATTGTTTTCCCGAAACAAATATTTCCAGACAATGAACCTCGCTAAAGAAAAAAAACTAACTGAACTCTAAACTCCTTACAGTCCTAAAACGAAACGCCAATTTGAATGAAGGCACCATGTTTTGGATGAATAATGCGTCTAATTACCATCTGGATGTCCGTATGAACAACTGGCCTCCTGCTGCACCAATCAATAATTAAACGAATAAACAGACAAAGTCATTTTGTGCAAAACGGAATCCGAACGCGCGCAGTGCGATGCAAATCAGCCATCAAAGCCGAACCGTTTGTGTAATTCGGAGCTGGAAGATGTTATTAATCTGCTTATTAACCTCGCGGTCGGTCCACTGATGGCGATGTGCAATGCCAGCGCGCCCTGGTCGAAGACACACGCGCTCCGTTTACCCAGAGGAAAATTCCACTGCGCGGCTCTGAGCATAACCAAACTTTTCCAGCTAACTCTTCACCCGACGCAAAGGTGAGAAAAGCAGCCGGCGCTCGGGACTCGGGACGGCGTGCTGGAACCCAGGCGCATGATTCTCTCTCTCCCAGAAATCTGGCTCAGCTGAACTGAGGAAGGGTTCAAACGAGGACAAGCCATTCTGAGCCGAACGATCCCAGGCGAACGGGAACTACACTTTTATTAGTGCACCAGCAAAGTGCTGAATATGTGGGTCTGCCTACTCGTGTGTGTGTGTGTGTGTGTGTGTGTAAGATCACCAGTGGGACTGAATTGTTGTGCATGTCTTCCAGTGACAAATTACAAAATGTTGTAAAAAGCCTTGGTAGAAGCTGCTAACGCTGCTAACGCTGCTAACGCTGCTAACGCTGCAACGCGCGGCGGTTCGAGTAGCTGTGATGTCATTAAGACTGCTGTGGTGTAAACTGGACGCGTCCTAATTCTTTTGTTCAGGATTTAAAGTCTACAAACTCTAGAGCTAAAAATTATTTACTTTAGATTATATCTCATCTCATTATCTTTCACTTAATCCTGCAGTGGATTTCGGCGCCGATCCGTTACTGAACACACACTCACACAACACAGCACACACACTGTATATCGTGTTTTCATGTGTTTTTTGTGTTTTATTATTTTTTTGTGCATTTTTGTGCGTTTTAAAAAAAAAGTGTTTTCCACGTGTTTTTTGTAAAATTTTTTGTATTTTGTGTGTTTTTGTGCATTTTACAATTTTGGTTAGTCTTTGTTTTGCGTTTTTTCATGTTTTCTGTACATTTTTTGTGAATTTTAGAATTGTTTTGTGGTTGTCGTTCATGTGTTTTTTGTGCATTTTTTTTGTGGGTTTTTTTTTGTGCATTCTAGATTTTTTTTTCTGATTTATTTTTTTGTTTTCCACATATTTTTTGTCATGTTGTTTTTCTTTTATTTTGTGCAGTTTACACTGTTTTTTTACATGTGTTTTTTGTGTGTTTTCCATGTTTTTCGTATGTTTTTGTGCATTTTACAATTTTTTCATGCTCTGTTTTGTGTGTTTTCCATGTTTTTTTGTCCTGTTTTTCAAGTATTTTTTGTGCATTATATATTTTTTTGTGTGTGTTTTCCATGTTTTCTTTTTTATTGGCTTTTTTTGTGTTTTTCATTTAGGGTTGCGTTGGAATTCCCCATGCTCATCCAGGGGAGAACATTTCAGGTGCTGGGCAGATACTTCCAGGACAGGGTGTCAAATCATCGCTGGGTGCAAATCACAGATCTGGCTATTAATCTGAAGGTTGTAAGTTCAATTCCCAGGTCACTGAAGTTACCCCTGTGGGTCATTGAGCATGACCCTTAGCCCTCAATGCTCCAGGGATGCGGTTTCAAACCTGTGCTCTGACCAAATTGGGATACTTGTAAGTCGCTTTGGATAAAAGCGTCTGCTAACTGACCAAATGTAATGTATGTAAATGTAGATCGGGATTCGAACCTGGCTGCCCAGTGCTGAGAGGCGAACATGCTAACCACTACACCAACGTGCCGCCTGGAAATTATTCAGTATTTTTTGTATTCCCAAAATGCAGCTTGGGAGCGCCGGGATGCCCCCCACCCCAACTCGCCGTGTCATGTGACTCTCAGGTCTCAGGTTGGTGGAATACTGTTCGAACGGCGATATCTTTTCTGCCACATTTGCTAACAGGCTCGAGTCGTGTTGCACTTGGCTCATCAGCTGGCGGTCCTCACACAGGACTTTCCCAGGTTATAAATCGCCCGCCGCCTGACGCCGCGGAACATTTTGATCTCGCTGTGACAAACTCGCTGCACTCCACATGCCTGACACGGTCACTCTGTGATAGATAGATGAGCCGGACTCAGGACGAGCCTTTGATGGTGGTGACTGTATCAGTGTTTGATCTGCGGTTTTAAAAACGCATTTAATAATCAAGCGGCTTCCAAATGTCTCGGTTTACGGCTTCGACAAAAATGATTGTGATTATCCAGGGGACCTTTATTTTCTGGAACATACACCATACCATCACATAATCGCATCCTGTAACTGACACACACACACACACACACACACACACACACACACACACACACACGCTGCCTGGCAAAAACAAGGTCACACACTCTAATATTTCATTAGGACGCTTTAATCTTTGATGACATCACACGTTCACTGTGGCATCGTCTCCACAAACATCAGTGAGGTTCAGGGTGGACGATCCATGTGTGAGAAGGATGCCTCATGCTCCCCAAACCACTCTTTCCCTATTTAACCTTCTGAAACAGATGAGCATGTTCTCCACAACCACAAGGCGTGTCCTCCACATGAAGCTTGTTGTAGAGAAAACATATAAAGGTAAAGATCTTATTCCTCTACTTGGGTTGCGGTGGGGTTCCCCATGCCCAGCCAAGGGAGAACATCTCGGGCGCTGGGCAGGACCAGGCACCAATCCATCGCTGGGCACACTCACTCACACACAAACACACACTACACAGGGCAATTTAGAGCATACAATTTACCTGGAATCCATGTTTTTGGACTGTGGGAGGAACCTGGAGAACCCAGAGAAAACCCACATAGATACGGGGAGGACATGGAAACTCCACCCAGACCGTGATTCAAACCGGGAATCCCCAGCGCTGAGAGGAGAATATGCTAACCATTAAGCCACCGTGCTTAGTATTTTTTAATTATTTTATAAAAATGAATATAAAATTAAAATGTTAAGACTAAAATAAACGTTTAACAGAACGCCGTACACATTTCTCGCAATCTAACAGTTTGTAATCCAAATTAATAAGAACTTTTCGATATTTTCAGTCTTTGGTGTGTAAGCACATTAACGGTTTTTTGCTACATTAGCTTCGTCATTCCGAAAAATTGAACGTCTCGTGGATGGCGACGTTCGGTACACGCGGCCGATGTGAATGGCGCTCTGGGTTTTTTTTTTAATTGTGTTTTTTCCTTTGATGGGCTGCTGGATCTGCAAACTATTTTTGGTCCCATGATGGCGCTAAAAGTGAAGCCTTCACTTTCACTTCTCAAGGGAAACTTAACAGGAACAATGAGACTCGTCCACGCCGCATGATCACGCTGATTCGAAAACATAAAACAGAGGTTCCGCTGTAGTGCCACCTAGAATGTGTGCCACTTGGGAAACGAGGTGTTGGAGGGTCTAAAAAGTCGCTAAATATAGCAACAAAGTCGCCAAGTTGGCAACAGTGGTCCTGAAAAGCGCTTTCTGTAAAATCCACTGATAATTTACTTTACAATGCGATTCCATAAAACCAAACATTATAATACGTTCTGAGTAACGTTTAGGTCACAAGTCCAGAACATACCGTGACAGAACAACCGTCCGCACTACCGCACATGGAACAACTCAGGTACAAAATCTGCTTATTTTTGTGCCTATAATGAAGCAGCTGTGGCGTGTGTGTGTGTGTGTGTGTGTGTGTGTGTGTGTGTGTGTGTGTGTGTGTAACGTAACCGGGAGTGCCAGCCCTGTCTGTAGCCATCATGTACCAGTGCGGCTTCGGCGAGGTCGGTATTTAATTGGATATTAGCATCCCGCCGTGTCTGAATTAATCGAATCAATGCTGTCCATTAATTTTGTAGAAGAACATACAATTACGCGGTGATTAGCGCTCTCACAGGGATATGCCCTTTCATCCGACGGAGGAACATTGAAACTTGGCCCGGATCCAGTGCGAGGCGTTCTCCTCCCTCTCACCTGTTTCCGCGGAACCCGAGGAGCAGAACCTGCACAGGCGTCTGGTGTGAGAACGTAGAGATTGTATAGGGGATCATTGTGTGCGTCATTGCTGAGTGTACGGCGCTGTACGGAAACGCAGGCCACTTATTCATCGTGATACACGGCGTGCAGCTGTGCACTGGATTGCGCGCACCTATAAATACAACACGGTAAAATATGAACCTGTGTACGGATACAGAAGTTACTGTTACCTCTGGGGTTTTTTTTGCTCTGGACAAATAGATGTGTCCAAGTATGACGCGGCGACACGGAAACAGTAGCATTAGATCAGTGGTCACCAACCGGTCAATCGGACTTCTCTCTCTTATTGCGTTAATAGCTGCGGCACTGTACATCCACGATAACTCGCAAGCTCTTTAAATACGGCGTTCATACACGACGCTTTGATTTGAGCGTTATAGCGCCTCCACTAGGGTCGCAGGTGCCAATCCATCGCTGGGCAAACACTCACACATCCACACACACTATACGGGGCAATTTACAGCATTCAATTGACCTGGAATCCATGTTTTTTTGGACTGTGGGAGGAAACCCACACGGACACGGGGAGGACATGAAAACTCCAACCAGATCAGGATTTGAACCAAGAATCCCCAGTGCTGAGAGGAGAACGTGCTAACCACTAAGCCACCGTGCCACCCAGTTTTATATTTATTTTTAATAAAATAATATAAAATAGGCTTTCATGTCCTCCCCGTGTCTGCGTGGGTTTCCTCCGGGTTCTTTGGTTTCCTTCCACATTCCAAAAACATGGATTCAAGGTAAACTGAATGCTCTAAATTGCCCTGTATAGTGTGTATGTGTGTGTGGCTGTGTGAGTGTGTGTGTGCCCAGTGATGGATTGGCCCCCTGTCCTGGGTGTATCTGCCAAGTGTCCGAGATGTTCGCATCTGGATGGGCATGGGGAACCCCCCTGCCATGACCTCAGAGAAGATTAAGCAGAAGATAATGAATGGATGAGTGTAATGTGATGACATCACAACTGACTATGAGATAGGGCTGAGACGATACGGCCTAAAATCACTATTGCGATATATTAAGCAGTTCACTCCAATATCGAAAAATGGACGATAATTTTTATACACACATACCCCAAAAATAAAGAATGTATAAGGCCAACATAAAAACTTCACAGCCATATTGATGGTACAATTCCCTTTTTATAGTCACATGACTACCCTGCAGAGAGCGCGGAGCGCAGCCTCTTAAAGGAACATGAACGTAGCCGACCAAAAAAGACAAAACAACTTTTCTTTTAATTTTTTTAAAATACCGAAAATACCGATAAGAGCAAAATATCGTCGGTTATTTTCGGTATATCGCCCAGACCTACTATGACATCATGACCAAGAAGACAGACAGTCACGACGCGGGCATCCGGGACTTATACTAATTGGGATTAAAGGGGTTAATGGAGAAAAGATGGTCACCATAAACAGGTCACAGGTCAATTACGGGACAGGAACGCCGACATCATTCCAAAAAAAAAAAAAAGGGAAATCTGTGAGGACGCTTAATTAACTCACAAATGAATAAAATAAAAAGTTTATTCTAAAGCAGAGTTGACAATGAATGAAGGACTATTTAAATGCCTCTCCCCCACCTTCCTCTCCCTCTCCCTCGTTCCCCTCGCTCACTCTCATACGCTGTCCCTGCATGACCCTGTTTTTCTTTCCGTGCTATTACATAACATGACTGATTCTGTAATAGCCTGTGTGTACTTGCGGATATCAACAGATCTGTGTGAGCAACAAAAGGCTTCTGTGACACATCAAACAGCCTGCTGAGTGGGGACGTGCAGGGAAATTGGGCAAGACTGGGGTTAAGGGACCTTGTGTGTATTGTTAAATTTCACCTCACTTTGTTTTTTTTGTGCAGCGTGTGCGACGGATGCGTAAGTCGAAGTAAACAGTGATTAACGCAAAGTGGCCCTGACCCCAAACTGGTTCTGCTACCGACTCAAAGTAACTTCCACAGTGCTCCACAGGACGCCATCGCGACGCGAAAGTCGAATTGTTTATGAATAAGTGACGGCTTTGGAGTGACTACGGCGTCCACGCGCTTGACTTCTTACGTGAATTTATCAGTAGGTTTCCAAGGACATGATAAGGAATTACGGAGCCGAGTTTCAGTCTTGTAGGTTCTCGCCAAGACCCCAATCCATATGAGGTGTTGCATTCGATGGCGACAGCGAAGGAACAATCGAACGTTGGACAGCAAGAACCTGTTAATTTTCCCAAGGACGTGGTAGGTAATCACGGCGCCAAATTTTAGTCTTGTAGGTTCTCGCCAAGACACCAATCCATACCAGGTGTTGCGTTTAAGGGCAATAGCGAACGAACAAACGAACGTAGGAAAGCGAGAACCCGTTAGTTTTTCCAAGGACGTGGTAGGTAATCACGGCACCAAATTTTAGTCTTGTAGGTTCTCACCAAGACCCCAATCCATATGAGGTGTTGCATTCGATGGCGCTAGCGAGCGAACAATCCAACGTAGGAAAACGAGAACACGTTACTTTTTCCAAGGACGTGGTAGGTAATCACGGTGGCAAGTTTCAGTCTTGTAGGTTTTCGCCAAGACCCCAATCCATATGAGGTGTTGCGTTCGATGACGATAGCGACCGAACAAACGAACCTAGAAAACTGAGAACCTATTAGTTTTTCCAAGGACTTGGTAGGTAATCACAGCGCCAAATTTTAGCCTTGTAGGTTTTCGCCAAGACCTCAATCTATATGAGGTGTTGCGTTCGATGACGATAGCGACCGAACAAACGAACGTAGGAAAGTGAGAACCCATTTGTTTTACCAAAGACTTGGTTGGTAATCACAGCGCCAAATTTTAGCCTTGTAGGTTCTCGCCAAGACCCCAATCCATACAAGGTGTTGCATTAAATGGCGATAGCAAACGAACAATCCAGCGTAGGAAAGCGAGAAGCCATATGTTTTTCCAAGGACATGGTAGGTAATCACGGCGCCAAGTTTCAGTCTTGTAGGTACTCGCCCAGACCCCAATCTATATGAGGTGTTGCATTCGATGACGATAGCGACCGAACAAACGAACGTAGGAAAGTGAGAACCCATTTGTTTTTCCAAAGACTTAGTAAGACTTTGGTAATCACAGCGCCAAATTTTAGCCTTGTAGGTTCTCGGGAAGACTCCCATGTGACACTGAAGGGGTCTTGAGTTTTTGACGATATGGAAATAACCATTGAATTTAGCAGTAAAGAAGAAGTAAATAGCGAACAAACAATCCAATGTAGCAAGAAGCCGTTTTTTCAAAGACATGATGGGTAATCAAAGCGCCAACTCGGGAAGTGAGAGAATTAGTAATGAGTGAGATCCATTGAGATAAAGATGGTGAAAACATTGACCTCACAACTTGGGTTGGTCCCTCATTCCTATCTTTAGGTCAGTCTCGGTTCTATTTTCGTGGAGATGAGGTCAAGTTTCCTATCACTATCGGTTCTGGACCTATCCCATCCAAATAAACTGCGAGGCAAATCAACTGTGAGGTAAACGCAGCTCCATGCTTCACTCTGAAGACAAGTCTACGATCACTGACCTGCCTGCTGATCGCATTCAAAACGAAGTTACAAAACTCCCATGAGCGTGCACTTTTCCTCTGCTCCGCCCCTGTTCCCTCCACCTGCCATCACCTTTTCATCCATGACTTAGCATCATTGTCTGACTACAGCTGCCGCGGATATATATAGGCTCCGATTTGTTTATGCGCAGAAGGTCAGATGATGCCTCCATTTACATACATTCATTCCTCATTTTAATAGAATGCAGGAAACTGCACAATAATCATTTGGAAATCTAGCACCTGTCTTGGGGAAACACTTTGGGGAGGGCTCTTTTCTCCTGCTACCACACCAAGCGAGGTATATACCAGTGTGGAGGAACTTCAAAACCGTCCAACACCATAAAGACGAACCATGATGGAGATTGTGAGCCAGGGTGTCTGAGGTAGCTCAGTGGTTATGGTGTACGGCTTTTAATCTGAAGGTTGGGGGTTCAAATCCTAGATCCTCAAAGATACCAATGTGGGTTCTTGAGCAAGACCCTTAACCCTAATTGCTCGTTGGGTCTGCCAACCAAGTAAGGATACCTGTAGGTTATCTTACACATCTGCTAAACGATCAAATGTATATTTCATGTAATTTCTGGAGGGAAAAAAAAAACATACATCCCACACCTTGCATAAATACTTCTCAGGTACGTGGAGGAGCAATTCAAAAGCTCCTGTAGATGTCAACGATCTACCATTGATAAATATATAGCGTGTTCCGGTTCCACCGAGTGTCTTAAAAAACAATTCGGAGTCGAAACATTCTGTGGCGTACCCATGAGGTCAATTCTATACCGATTTATGGATCACCTGGCAATCCACCTGAAATTCCACGAATCATAAAGCGCTGGCTAATTACGGATTATAAACCACTGAACCCACTGTGAACCTGCGCGGCGGAGGACGTACGTCTACCCAGCGTAATTTACAATCCATAATTAGACACGATGTCTGTGCCAGAAAGGTGTGGCGGTGGATCGTCATTACCGTCTACAAACCACAAACGAAACAATCTACCCCGGTGGACCCCGGCAACCGCGGAAGCACGAGGAGAAGCGAGCGTCGCCGATGATTTGTTTAGGATGGGATGGGGGTAATTAGCTATTTTAACAAAGGGAGCAATAATTCTCGGGCCGTCGGAATGTAAATGACGAATGTAAATAGGTCTCAGGAGCAGGGGAGCTATTCAAATTTCTCGTCTTGGTTTTTTAATTAAAAGAAAAATTTCAATACAATTTGTTAAAGGTCATTTCAATAAATTTAGCTGAGCGCGTGACCTTCGCTTTAGTGACCTACAGCGCCAGGTGAAGCCACGACCCGGAACAGGTTTGTATTTTAAAAGCCTCTCAGTGAAATTAAGCTGACATCACTCACCGGTCATTTTATTGGATACACCTCCTTGTTTCTTATTGCCTGTACCTTTAAATGCCAAAGCCCTCCCACTTTCCGAAGAACCTACAAGGCTAAAATTTGGCATTGTCCCTGGCGTGTCCTTGGAAAACCTTCTCAACTTCCTACGTTTAATGGATCGTTGGATATCGCCATCAAAAGCAAGACCCTGCCAATGTCACATTGGGCTCTTCTCAAGTACCCACAAGGTTAAAATTTGGCATTGTCCCTGGAATGTCCTTGGAAAAACCTGTACTTCTCAACTTCCAACATTCAGTGGTTCATTGGATATCTCTATCAAAAAACATGGATTCAAAGTGAATTGGCTGCTCTAAAATGCCCCATACAGAGTGTGCCCAATGATAGATTAACATCCTGTCCTGTATCTGCCCAGCGCCTGAAATGTTCTCCCAAATGGTCATCAGGAACCAAGTAGAGAATTAAGCGGAAGATAATGGATGGAACCTCCATCAGTGATCACAGGAGGCCGTTTGGTGGTCCATCAATAGTACCATGGCGGTATATCTAATAAAGTGGCCGGTGAGTGTACAGTCCTGTTAGAGCTTCAAAGAGAAACACATTCCAGAAATCAGTAATCCCATCACATGTTCCGCCTCGCAGCCATGACGCCGGAACAAAGTGAGCTTGTGAAAGTGAACAACAAGACAGTTCCTGAACCGTCTGCGGTTCCTAATGCTGATTACAACGTCCATCAAATCAGTGGCTTATTGATCGTCCTAAAACATTCAGTGCGTTCTGTAAATAACCCCAAAGAGACCTCAACCTGACGTGTGTTTAGGATTAGAGGACGAATAACACTGTACCTGTCTCTGACTCCACATCCACAAGGTGGCGTAATAAGGCGGATGTGTGTACAGTGATCAAATCTCCAGCTAACACGGAGACACCCGCACCACCATGTGCACCATCATCCCCCACCCTAAGAATACTGTTCTGTCCACGGTCCTGATTATCGGCGTGGAAACAGACGGACTACAGAACTAGAGAACTACAACGTCCATCTATATGGTAGGTGGCGCTGGTATGATGGTGGGTTTAGGTGGTGTATCCAGATCAGTGAACATTTTAAGTGTTTTGGTGATGAACTCCTACAGATTTAATCCCGAGAGGAGAACCGCTGGCCTCGCCGCTGACTTATTACGGAACCGACGGCCGGCTGCTCATATATTTATGACGCCGATAATCCACATGTTCAGTAAGGGCTCTGCTGGCTGCACATGAGACAGAGGACTTATCTTTGGGATCTGTGTAAACACCGTCTGGAGCAGCGGCTTTATGGTGCCAATGTCCAACTCGGTGTTCCCACATTCTGGAGGAACCTCCGACCTTCCGATTTCCACGTCAGAATCAAAAATACTTCAGTTTATTGACTTACAAATCGCTCTTGTTCCCACTCGCGCATTGTTTGTTTTTATTGGGGAACTCCACCCTGACCGTTCCTCCGTACACAGCCGGGGGGAGCATGCGAGCCGGTGTTAATTATTTACAAGCCGTATATACATGAAACCCAGAGGAAAACGTGATTATGGAGCGGCTCCTCTGGGAAACCTGCTGATGATGGCACATTAATGTTGCTGTGAGAGGAGCCAGGCACTCATACGACACACATCGGGGTTCGCGGCGGCACCACGACAATGACATCCCACGATAAAATTGATGTGTGAGCTCTAACCCTCTTTATAAAAAAATTTAAATTGTTACGTTATCCAACCGCAGCCCGTCGTCTTACCTTGTCAGGTTGTCCGACATGCACCCCGGGGCCGGGTAGCCCTCCCCGCAGGTGGAGAGGGGAGCCTGCGACAGGCCCGAGCGTGTCTTCCACGTCTCCATTAGTGCCGTAACCGGAGAGATCAGATTCAACAGGGGGTTTGTCTGGTCCCGCACATTGTGCCGCGAGAACGACATTGTTCCCTGCGCGCCGATCTGGTAATGAAAGGAGTGTCCGCCTGAATTAACGCCGACAATGGCCGACGTGGGAGCGGTAGTATTCTCTTGGTAGTAGCTGCCATCATTGGTCTCCTGTTTAATTCCCTTGGGAATGTCATTGTTGGAAAATATACCCAGCTCGTAGTTGCCATTAAGAGCGGAAACAGGAGGTCCCAGGATCCCCGAGAGACTGTACTCATCGATGTTGTCCCTATAGGACAAGTACGTCGTCTCTTGAGTTTGGAAGAGTCCCACAGGGTGCTGGGGCTCCACATAGTGTACGTTGGTGCAGCTGACGTCTCGGTTGGGCTCGGTCTTAATGTGAGATGCAAACGAAGCGTGTGGCGCGCCGCTCTTGCCGCCCAGACACATACTCCTGTAATCGGTGTCCGGCTCGTTTTTGATGTACTTGACCATCCCCATAGAGTCCAGACCGACGTTAAAAATCTCCCCGTCCACGGTCTCCACTTTGGGAAACTTGAACACTTTTAAGTCGCAATCTTGGCTTCTGGGGCTTTGGACGTCATTCTGGACCAGACCGAGGCTGCTGGGTGGGCTTGAGGTGGAGAAGGACCTGGAGAGGTTCCTGGGACTGCACATGGCCATGGATCCTACTGCGGGAGGACTGGACACAGAGGGTATCTTGTTGCCCCCACTTCCAGTAGGACTAGACACCGATGACATCATGTTGGCGCTGCAGGACGGAGGGGTCCTGATGCTGCCCATGCTCTGGGGACTTGACAAAGGTGACTTCATGACATTAAAGGGACTGGCCAGTGTCGGAGACCCCACGGTGCCGGACCCGGCTGGACTGCAGGTGTTGGAGCCGGAGCGGTGGGTCGAACACAGTCCTGATCCTGGGGCCAAGTTGACTGGACTACCAATGGAAGGGCAGGTCGTTCCAAAGTAGGTGGGACTGGTGGTAGAAGTCACTAAGTTGTTTCCACCGGGGCTGGAGATGCTGCTGGAGTTTTCAACCGGACTTGAAAGAGCTGTGGCCAGGACGGACGACGCGGGTGTGGTTCCAGGAGCGCACTCTGCCACACCACCGTTAGGCAACTGGGTCATGGGTGGGAAGGATGTAGGTGGAGCTTTAATGCTAGGACTCCTCGCTGCTCCCTGCTGGCCAAAGGCAAATTCAGCCTCCCTGGCCGCGTTCATGTACAAGCCCATAGACTCAGCTACAGTTTTCGACAGTTCCTTGGCGTCGATTTCCGGCCGACGGCTCGGGACGGAGCCATCGAATGGCGGAAAGCCACGGTGCCTGTTTGGATTGACCCGACACTGGGGCATTTCGGTTTTCTTGCCCACGCTCTCCTTGCAGATGGCCAGAGGGACCTGAGCTGTGTTGCTTACGTTTGCGAGGTCCATCATGGCGTCGGGGTTCATCAGCGCAGTCTCCTCCTCCGTGGTGCAGCGGGTCTCCATGGGTCCTGGCATGTGAGCCCATCTGCTGTCTGTATCCGTGCCTTCATAAAAACTTTGGTGTCGTTTGGTCTCCATTGCTGGATCATCTGCTGAACCTGGTGGGAGTTACAAAGTTGGAGACAGAGTCACTTTTGGAGGACAGGTGCAGTCTATGGTCATTAACTATACATCACATCCTCTATCGCGCTGAAGAACCATCTCATTATGCAAACCATCGATTCAGCATGCAAATGGATTTTAAGTGTTCAACATCAAAACAATTGTTTTTTAAAGAACCCTTAAATAAACATTGTTAAAAAAAGTGTACCAGTTTGCCCAACATCAGTGTCTGACCTCATCTATACCTATGAAACCCAAAGCTCTCACTCACTCACTCACTCACTGACTCATCACTAATTATCCTACTTCCCGACCACCTACAAGATTGAAACCTGGCAACAACTAAGCAGTTTACACTTTCAAAATCCCAACGGGGGCCCACCAGGGGACCCAATCTGAAACACGGGCCCTGATTAAATTGGGCACTTCCACTCACCTCACAAACTTCA
>JAOUQT010307601.1:0-15347 GCA_025769995.1 Xyliphius kryptos | reverse complement strand
AAGCAAGACTCGCAAAAAAAAAGAATCAATTCTCCCAATCAAACACAAGCAGCGGGGCTAAAACAAGCCCACTGAGGGGGACTGAACTAAGCTTGGCATGTTTGTGCAATCTAGAGACGGTAAACGCCGTCGCCGGAGGCTCACACTTACACACGGGACCTGTAAGATACCCCACCCCCTCCACTCCCCTCCAGCCCAGCATTTCAAGCTTTTCTGCTCCGGTGCTAAACTCCAGGCTCATGTGGGAAATTCTGGAAAGGAGAAGGAGCGACGTGGTTCGGAAAGAGGCGAGGTTTTTGTGAGGGTGCCACTTAGTCGCCGCTCCTTAAATACATACAGAGGTGGACTAAATATAAAATATGCAGCACCACACTGAGTCTTGAGGGCAGGACACAAGGGAGCCACAGATGTAAGGAAGGGTAACATTAAGCTGGAAAGAAATGATGCGGCGCAGTCGGGCCATTACGGCTCGCCCCCCCCTGTCCCCATCCTTCAATTAGAACTTTGCAGGTGTGGGGTGTTTAAATCAGCCAATCCAAGGTATTCTGTCTCTTGATGTTAATTTGGAGAAGATTTTAAAGACACATCAGGTTTAATAATGGAGTCATCTGCCAATCCACCTAAAGTAACCGAGGTCAAAATTTAAAAAGCCATAAAAAAGGATTCTGCATGATTGCTGGTGCCAGATGGGCTGCTTTTAGTTCTATAACTATATCTATGCTGAACTTGAATGTTAGGCACAGTAGTTTTTAGAGTTTACTCAGAATAGCGCAATGAAAACCTCCACCGCCGTATTGGAGAAGGTCAGTGGAGAACGTTTAGACTGGTTTTAGTTGACAGAAAGGTAATAATAACTCAGACAACCACTCTGTTTAATTATGGTGAGAAGCAACACATTGTCAAATCCTCAGTGTGTCGGACCTCGGGGCTGTTTTTGGTGCGAAGGGAAAAATTATCCAGATTTTGGATCATGTCCTTCCTCACGTTGTTCCAGCTAAAGGTCATGGTGCACAGGTTTAGGGTTTATACAGTTGAATATGGATCCAATTGTTGAATATGGACACCTGATCTCTACACAATCTGTACATGGCTGTCCTACACTGTTGATGCAGCCCGACCGTTTGAGGAGGATGAGCCCCCCACCGAGCCTTGGTCCTCCCAAGGTTTCTTGTTTAAAACAACAGGGAGTTTTTTCTTGCCACTCTTGCTTTGACTTGCTCATTGGGGGGTTTAGGCTCATAACATTGTAAAGCTGTTTTGTGACCACGCACTGTAAAAAGCACTATAAATAAATGACTCCCCATTGTGAGACTCCTGAAGGCTCGTCTTATCTTATCTTAGCTTACTTGAACTTTAAGTTCATGTTAATTCTGTGCATCAGACCTTCCTGTTTCTACGAGAGGCTTAAGTTATACCTATTTTTTTGCACATTTAGTTTATTACCCACATGGTTTAGTACCGATTGTAAAGTAATTGCTAGAAATAGAATTACTACCCTAATTAAGGACTAATTTTAAGAACCCTATCTAATCTCCTTGCCACAGGGGGCTGTTTAGCTCTCATGCATATTTACTAAACCACCAGCCCTAGATGAGATTCTTGACAATGGCGCCTGGGGGAGGACAATCCCACCCCTGCTGCCCCAAACAGATCACTATGGTCAGGGAGGGCAGAGATCGAGGCCAGGTGATGGGACCTGCAACCTTTCAGGTTAAAGGTGGCGACGATGTGACCACGACTCGGAGTCTCCACTGTCTAAATTTATCAAGCTGAAATCTGTTAATGGACCGCCTGCTAATTTGGAAAACTAAAGGTATGTGTAGCCACCCACTAATTTAACAAAGTACTTGATTTAAAATAAGATAAAGTGCAGTTGTGATGTTTACATTGCATTCAGTATACACCCTGTACACAACATAGCTGCCAAGCCTTTATTTTGAAGACGACTAGTATTTGGTTAAAGTTTGTGTGCATTAAAAATCAAATGTTAATAAGTGTATGTTGTCTAAATTCCGACTAAGCTTATGCAGGCTGAATAAGGACAGCCCAAAAGCCCCAACAAGCCCAGGTTACTTAAAGCAATAAACCACAAGAGGGCGTGGATTATTGTAAATAAATCACAGGAAAGAGTTGTTGTTAGGCACAGAGTGATTTCCCGTGATTTATTCACAATAATACACAACCTTGAGTGGCCTTATTGTTTTTGTAAAATGTTACAAACACACAATATTTGAAAAAATAAGGTTTGATTCATAAATGTGTTTATTAAAAACCAAATTTAGTAATGAACTGAACTTCCGTGGTGTACTCCAGTCTGCTTTTTGTGTTTATATCCCATTCCTGATGTTTAGTCAGATAGAAGCCGGAATATGACCGTACTGGTTAATAACCCTGTTTTATAAAACGAGTAGTTCAGGTCTTTAAATCTGATTGGCTGAGCCGTTTGTCCAGCCATGACATTGTTGACAATAACACACAACTCTGAGTTCTTCACATTCGTGTCAAAGAGTAATGTACAATACAATATTTTCCCGATGTCTTTTAGTAACTGCATTATACAGGGCGGGCCATAAGTAAGGATACACCCAGATAAAATGGAAGTGGTTGCTGATATCTCCTTGTCGTTTGTGGCATATTAGTACATTGGAGGGGGGGGGGGGGAAATCGAGGCCGGGTGACGCCCATGGATTCTTTACTTTTTTCAATGGGAAGGGGGTCATGTGACACATCTAACACATAGATAATTGCACAAGAAAAAAACTGTGTGCTCATTTTTAACATAGCTTAATTCATTATTGTTATTGACCGTTTGTGACATGAAGCAACGACAGTAACCCAATAAAGCGTGTGCCGCCCATTGTGTCAAATTGTCAACACGATTCTCTTCTCCAACTCTTGATACACCAAAAGCAGTACCGCAGAGCAAAATGGTGGATTTGCAGAAGGCCACCATGTACTAATATGGCACAAATGGTAAGGTGATATTAGCAACCACTTTCATTTTTTCAGGGTGTATTCATACTTACGGCCCACCCTGTATAATTTGATTGTTAGAGAAACTGAAAACCTGTTACTCAGGGTCAGTTTTAATTTTGAAAACCCGACTAGATCACGTAGCAGAAGACCAGTTTATTAAAAGCAATAAGACACGAAGTTATGCATTATTGTAATTAAATCATGGGAAGGAGGTGGCACTGTACTCCACTATGTGTCATACCTAACAACAGCTCTTTCCCGTGATTTATTCACAATAATACATGCCCTCTCATACCTTATTGCTTTCTTAACTGTTTTGAGATTCAAGCTCGGGAGTCCTCTTTACGCCACACTTTATGCTATAGTATACAAAGACACCACCAGACGATTCCAGTCCACCACAAGGTCTTTATGTTTCAGAATGATCCTCCCTTAGTATTCAGCTTTAGGTATACAACATCAAAGACCTGACCTTCAATCCACGACACACCTTTAACCTGAATGAGAACACGGTTTGTGAGGTAGAACCTCTTGTCCAGCCTCTTTAATATTTACCACATTTGCAGATAACTATGAGGATTTGATACCAATATCGCAGGTGTAACAATATTATCAAAAAACTTTTTGTCATTATGATATACAACGTAACAAGTGTGAAAGGGTGGTGCAGTTACAGCTTCTGCCTTACAGCAAGAAGGTTCCTGCTTTGATTCACCTGTTTGAGGTGAACAAAGGTCCTTTCTGTGTGGAGTCTCAATGCTTGAGCGGGTTTCCTGTGGGGTCTCTGGTTTCCTCCCACATTTTAAAGATATGCAGATAGGTGAATTGGAGATACTAAACTGCTCACTCATGGGGGGTCTTTAGGCGCCTCTATGAATATGAAGACTGCGTCCGAAACATCATCCAGAGACGAAAAACGTGGATGAAACAGTATTGTTTTTAATGATTGATGGCTTTAAAGTTTATATGTTTCAAATGAACATATTATAGTGTAAGGTTTGTGGCAGTTAATTATATGGAATGAATATGTGGAATAAATATAGTATGAGTTGTGACTACGGTGTCTACGCAGTTGCTTTCTTACGTAACTTAGCCAGTAGGTTTTGCAAGGACACGATAAGAAAGGATGGAGACAGGTTTCAGATTTGTAGATGCTCGCGCCGATCCCAATCCATCCGAGGTGTTGGGATCAATGGCGATACCAAACGAACAACTCAACGTAGGACACAGAGAACCGGTTTCAACATTGTAGGTAGTCGAGAAGACCTCAATGAGACAATTGAGGCATCTTGTATTCGATGGCGAAATCGAACTGACCATTAAACGTAGGAGGGTTAGAAGTTGTCTGTTTTTCCAAAGACATGATAAGAAATCACGATTCCAAGTTTTAGCCTTGCAGGTACACGGGAAGTGGGAGAATTTGATGAGTCAGTGAGTCAGTGAGGGCTTTGGCGTTCAAAAATAATGTTGTTGAGTGATATGTTTATATGAACAGTGTAATCTATAACTTCTACAGTGGAGTTCAGTATCACAATGTACAATTGTAGCACATCAAGTGCTATTGGATGCCATTGTATCAGAATAGTAGTACGAGAATCAGACCGATACCTGATACTGGTTGGGGGGTATTGGTGCATCCCAATTAATGGGAGTCTAGCTCAACATCAGACTTTAAAGCCTAATCTTCTTACATGCCTTTTATTACGGTACTACTACAGATTACATCCAGTTAGTCTTGTATTCTTGACTCTTGTTAGCACCCCACTCGACCAAATGAAGGGCGCGCTAACTAATCAATACCATGGCACTGTCTGAATGAGAAAATCACAGCGCAATCTTCATAAGACTGGACCTCCTTAAAGACAGGCAGATGGTCCAGTAAGGGAACTACTGATGCATCCTGTCATGCTAAATTTACCCCTGCTGAAAGGGAGATTTCCCAACAGGCATCCCTAACAGCCACATCTAATTTACCCTCTGTAATGAAGTGTCCGGCTCCACCTTTCCAAATCCAAATGAACTCTTGATGTAATAAATTTCTCTGCTGGTGCGGGTGCAGAAGGAGCCCTTCATAAAAAGATGCTCGGCAGAAGAGCAAAGTGCATCTATATATAAAGCCCTTATGTTTTATGTAAAGCCATTTCACACACCCATTTCGACATTAATTATGTATACTGCAGTGCAGAATGAAAAGCACACATTAATGCACAAATGAGGAATTCATTGCATATTAAAAAAAGAATGCACTCTTGTGGGCAAAGCCGCGAGCAGGAGTCGAGCAACCGTCGGAATTCCAGGCTGCTTATTTTAATCTTTTTGGCACAGGTGATTGCAGGGCCCGACGACCAGCTGAAAGGTCTAAATGCATTCCTTGTGTAATGAGGTAAACTGCTAAACTTCTGCAACTGAAATGTTTTGATCCAGTTGAACTGTTGCAGAATGCTAATAGGACCGAAGTACAGAGCCCCTACCGATGAGACTGCAGAATTATGATGAGTACAAAAGCTAAATAATGATTACTCTTAACTAGGCCTGGACGATACACCGAAAACTTAGCGATAACGAAATTCATGACGATAACCGACGTAATTTTGCTAATACCGGTATTTTCATCTTTAAAAAATTTAAAAGAAAAGTTGTTTTGTCTTTTTTGTCGGCTACGTTCATGTTCCTTTAAGAGGCTGCGCTCCGTGCTCCTTGTAGGGTGGTCACATGACCACGTGGCAATAAAAAGGGAATTGTAAGATCAATATGGCTGTGAAGTATTTATGTTGGCCTCATACATTATTTTTGGGTGTATAGAATTATCGTCCATTTATCATTATCAAGATAAACTGCTCAATATATCGCAATACTGATTTTAGGCCATATCGTCCCAGCCCTAATCTTAACTAGGCCTGGGCGATATACCTATAATTTAGCGATACCCAAAATTTATGATGATAACGAGGTGATATATCGCAATAGTGATTTTAGGCCATATCGTTCCTGCCCTACTCTTAACCTTTAAAAACAGTGAACATTTTCTTGAAGAATCAAAAAGAAATCTAATTTAATATGATCCAATGTATGCATCTAGAACTTATCAGACTCTAGAGCCACATACAGAATCGCCTACTGTACGCCATCAATCAAGTAGGTACCATTTACCTAATAAAGCAGTAGGCTGTACTGGATTTTGGATACATTTTCTTCTTATTAAATCACATTGTACTGCAGATGCTTACTTTACATCAGGTCATATAGCATACACTTTTATCCAGAGCGACTTATCCCAACTTAATAGTTGGGCTCAGAACACATATTCAGTTGTAATACAGCACTGTTAAAGTAAAGGTTTATGGTCATGTTCAAAGAAACACATTGGTAGCATCATTAGACCTAGGATTTGAACCCACAACCTTCAGATTGATAGCCTAACAACATACTCAGACCCATCACACCCAGATCAGTGCTTTAAAATGTCCCTTAATACGCCATCATGGAATTTTCGTGCACTACTTGATGCCTACTGCATATCCGGACATACTCGCCATTTTAGCCTTTGGCTTTTACTTACTAACTAAAAGTTGATGCGATTTTAAAAGAAGCAAATTTTGCCATTTTTATTGCCAATTTTGTATGTCGATAGAAGCCACACTTGGTTTGGATTAATAATTATTGCTGATGCTGGAATCTTTTGAAAAATTTGATGACGATACACCAACTGACCGAACAAAGGCCTGACCTTCAAACCATCAAACATCAGCGAGGTGAAATATCAAGAAATGTCAATAAAGTTCCTTTGCCTGCCATCAAAGTCTGATTTCCTAAACGTTAAAAGGAAATGCTTACAGAAAACCCTTAACATAGCAAAGACTGATATCGTCACACACTCACATGGAGGACCAAATTCATAATAATGTCCAACGTGTTTTATTTCAGGTGTCCACATACTTCTGATTTATGGTCACTTTATGGTCTACAAACCATTATTTTTTTACTCTGTTCTTTCATGATCAGATCTCCCACAGAGCAGGAATTATTTGGGTGGATGATAATCAGTACTCGTTAACATTTAAGCGCCAAGTTTGTGTTTTGCTGGTATACCTGGATCACACAAAAACCTCAGAAGATACCTCCACCATATTTCTCACCTTGTAAATGTAAGATCTGAGACAGCAGCTCACACTTTGTGTTTATTATCCAATAATTATTTAGTGCTCACAGGAGGACACTGTGTGAAGGGCACTGTTGGTTTTTTGTGGAATAATCTCAATCTAGCAGTAGCAGTGTTTATGTCACGGCAGTATTGGGAATCAAACACCCTTGAAATAGTGCCTTCTCTGTGGTGTATCTCCCCTAAAATTAAAAATCTGATTTCTGAGAGGACAAAAAATGATGTGTTCCTGGAGATGCCAGAAATCCTGGTTGTAAGCAGAGAACCAAAGAGACAAAGAAAGAAAATACACAAGAAACATTTAGGTGGATTTGAGAACCGGGGGAAGGGTTTGGTACAAAGGTGGGGGTAGAGCTCATCAACTAGTTAGGAATGTTTACAAGTCTGAGACACAGCTGCTCCATCTGTTCCGACTGACAATCCTGCATCCTGATGCTTCCATGTTGTTCTAACACCAACACACCTGACTGGCGAGGCGCCGCAAATAAACTTGTGCATTTGCCCCATTAAGAGTCAAAATTCATGCAGAAGCAATTCGTTTCCATGAAATATTCATGAGCAAGCGCGAGCATAAATTCCACACCTCTTACATTTAATTTAGATTCAGGTGAAGGAAGTGAGAAAAAACCCAGACAACTCACCGCTTTCTTCATCGACTGCAAAGACGCCCAGACCAGATCCGTCCCTGATCGAGTACCGAATCTCTCCGTCTCTCCCTTTATCCTCGTCCTGAGCCACCACTTTCATAACCGATGTTCCGATTGGCACGTCTTCCTTGATAAATCCCTTATCCACAAATGACGGGAACAGTGGGCGATGTAAATTCTCGTTCACGTCCACCACCTCCACCTCGATATGACAGGTTGACGACAAGGCCATCGGTTTGCCCTTGTCCTTGGCCCTCGCCACAAGACTGTAGACTTGTCTTTTCTCATAATCCAGATTCTGCACTATTCTTACTGCACCGCTGAGTTTGTCCACCTCAAACTTCCCATCTCCGCCGTCCACTAGGCTGTAACGCACCTGGCTGGAAGGACCCTCATCGGGGTCGTAGGCTTCCAACCACATGATAATTGTACCAACGGGCAGATCCTCTCGCACCTTTACCTGATAATTGGGAGGAATGAATTTTGGGGGGTTGTCATTAACATCTTCGAGTGTAATTTTAAGGGAGACGGTGGAGACCAGTTGGGGTTCGGTGGTGGCCTGGTCACGGGCTGCTATCCTGAGAACAAAATCCGGCTGTATCTCGTGATCTAGAGGCCTTTTGACCGTCACCACGCCGGTCTCTTCGTTGATACTGAACTGGTCAGTGTCTGCCAGGATAGAATACCTGACAACACCATTATCCCCCAGATCTTTATCTTTAGCCTCGATCTGAATAATTTCTGTCCCCACAGCCGTGTTCTCGCTAATTTCCACCGAATACGTATCTTGCAAAAAACGTGGACTGTTATCATTAGCATCTACGATCTTGACATCCAAAAGTCGCGACGATGACTTCTGGGGAATCCCGAGATCATACACCGTGACATTAAGAGTGTAGTGATCTGACGTCTCTCTGTCTAGCGGCGCATAAACTTTGAGCCACCCATCATTCATGTCCACTACAAACCGACTTTCAGTGTCTCCTCCTGATATAACATAAACAAGTTTTCCGTTAAAGCCACTGTCGGAGTCAGAGGCGCTCAGGCGGACGATCCGCGCCCCGACCTGAAGGTCTTCTCTGACCTCAACAACGGCGGGAAACGACTCTGCAAACTGAGGTGTAAACCGGTTGACGGCATGGATATCCGGGTAGTTGTCCTCTGGTTCGGTTTGACTATGGATTTTGCTGCCGAGAAGCAGTTTCTCAGCCAGCATGGTGGCTACACCGGTGTCCACACATTTCACTTGGACTGGTTTATGGGCAGCGACGACAGTCAGGTTCAAGAACATCGTCGGAGTCTCATGGTCCCCGTCGCTGGCTACGATCTGCAAGCTGTGGAAGGACAACTTGGCTGCCTCGCCTTCGCTCAGGGACTGTTTCAGAGACAGAACTCCTGAGTTGGGGTTTAAATCGAAAAGATCTAGATCGTTTCCTGCTTTTATCACATACCTGACGAGCTGAAGCTCATCGGCATCGATGGCAGATATAGTAGTGATCTGCTCACCAGTTCCATGGTCTCTTGGAACAGTCACCAGACAGTCTACATTTTCAAACAGTGGCATGTTGTCGTTCATGTTGCTCAGAGTGATTGTCACCTGGGTCTCCACCTCACGCCTGAAAGGTTCCCCCCAATCTGAAGCACGGACGCGCAAATTGTAAATCCTGGGCATCAATTCGTAATCAAGTTGTTCTGAGGTACTAATAACACCTGAGAAGTAGTCGATGGTAAAAGGTTGGGGGGTTACATTAGCAATACTGTAGGTGACGTAGCCGTTTTCACCTTTATCTAAATCTTTGGCTATCACTGTCAGCACACTGGTACCTACAGGCATGTTCTCATCAACACTAGCCTTGTAAGATGACTGTTGAAACTCTGGGGCGTTGTTGTTCACATCTGTGACATCGACGATAACTTTAGTGGAAGCTTTTTTGCCAGTGACAACAACCTCTAATTCATAGCGAGGCACAATATCGGCATGGATGGGCCCAGCTGTTGTAATTAAGCCAGTGTCTGGATGGATTGCAAAGGGAATCTTGTCTAATTTTTGCCTGAACCCATATTTCAATTGAGGATATTTAGGGACAGCTGTTACCATAATAACAGGAGTGTGTATTGGCGCAAATTCGCTTATATTAGCCGTGTACACAGATTGTTCAAATTTGGGAGGCCCCACTTTAAACTGTGGAGACGTTATGTGAATGACTTTCGATGGAGACAACTGTGACGGGTTTCCTTTATCCTTAGCTTGCAATGTTAGGTTGTAGCCATACGGTTGACTGTCCCAGTCAATCTCCTTGACTGCCTTGATTTTATATTCCTTACTGCCGGGGCTGGTCCTCATAGTCCGAAATTGGTTTAAGGGATCTCCTGAAACCACCGTCAGTGATGCGATCTCCCCGTTGGAACCTTGGTCATCATCTTCCACTGTGACGACAGCGTAAGTCGGGTCCTTGTCAACATCCGAGGGTACTAGAGTGACGGCGGTGATGACCGGAGCGTGCTCGTTGGCCTGCTCTACTCGAACTATAAGCTTAGCCATACTGCTAAAGCCACTGCTGCCATAAAGCTTCATTCCACGATCGACAGCAAGTATTTCCAGTTCATACTGCTTCGTTTCTGAATAGTCCAGCTTTCCAGTAAGCAAGACGACCCCGCTGGTGGGATGCACCGCAAACATTTCGGTCCACTCTCTAAAACTGTAGTAATACTCTCCGTTTGTACCGATGTCGGCATCCGTCGCCATGACCTTTGCGATACTGGTGCGAACCGCCGTGTTTTCTGGCAAAGCCACGCTGTATGATGTAGGAGAGAACAGCGGTCGGAGGTCATTGGTATCCAGCACATTAACTCTCACTTGGGTCCGGGCCTCGGCGTTCGTGACCCGCTCCAGGGCTTTGACAGAAAGTAAATAGTGGTCACGGACCTCCCTGTTCAGAATGGCACTGCTGCCTCCTTTGGTCCTTATACGCAAATAGGTAAAATCTCCCAACTGATTCTCCTCAGCTTTAAAAAGGTTTTCGTTGTCACCGGACACAATCTTATATCGAATTTCCCAGGAAGGGTCCATGTTGTAGATGCCCATTTTAACCGGGCCTTCCAGATACGTTTTAGCAGCAGAATTCTCAAATATTGTAGCATTATAAGCAGGCTGGGTGAACTGCAGGACAGAATTTGCAGCCAAGCCCTGGTTTTGTGTGCGGCCACACATGAGGTGCAGCACCAGCACCAGCAGGGTAGTCAACTGGTTCTGCATGGCTGCAGGACGCACTTCACCAACCCACCTGCAAAAACAAAAAGATACACGCATAAGAAAATGCATTGCAACGCCACATTATGACCAAATGTATGACAAAACACTTTATATTTTGGAGTGGTTCTGCTTTTTCACCCCAAATTCACCAACCAGTAAACTCATCAATGGAATTTGGAGGTTAAAGTTACAGGCATGTTGACACCACTAAATACCCATAGTTGGTCAAAGTGACTAGTAAGTAGGCCTGGACGATATACCGAAAATTTAATGATACTGAAATTTATGATGCTAATCGACGTCATGTTGCTCATATTTCAAAAAAATTTCAACAAAAAGTTTTTTTATTTCAATAAAAAGGGAATTGGACCATCCATATGCCTGTGAAGTATTTAGGTTGGCCTCATACATTCTTTATTTTTGGGGTATGTGTGTTTTTAAAATTATCGTCCATTTATCGTTATCGAGGTGAACTGCTCAATATATCGCAATAGTGATTATAGGCCATATCGTCCCTGCCCTACAAGTAAGTAAGCATTTATATTACAATCACCCCTCAGTGGAATCAAGTGGTTTTAACCAAACCCTGTATTTACAGGAAGGGGATGCACACATACTTTTGGCTGTGTAGGGTAAACATGGGATTAACTGTCCAGATAAGATCCATGGCGCACTGAATGGAGAGGCAGTGCTGGCTTCCTTCCTACCCCACTGTTATTTTCAGTCGTGCTAGTCACAACAGCCACCATAGCGGAACACAGTAGTGAATGATTAACGCCACACGCCCTGAGAGAATAAGAGCGGCTGTCCTAGATATGCACAAATATACACATTCGCAATCTTTGTGTGCTCTTTAGCCCACGGAATGCACATTTTCATTTGTAAAAACTACATAAAAGACACAATAAAAAAAATACAGTAAAGTTCTGAAACAAACTTTAAAAGTCAGATTGTCAAAGAGTGCGGTGAGGTGTGTGTGGTGTGGTTGTATTGGTTTTAAACTTCTGTTGCCTTTCCATTTCTGTGAGCAAGTGACTGAATCTCAAGAGGTTTTGTAATGGGATCTTGGGGGGGATTTAATTGTCTACTGTGTAGACACTGTTCACCTGTTTGCTTCAACAAGCACATGTGATTTGGATAAGTATAGGTTGCACCACCCTGTAAAGTTTATACATGGTGTGTGTGTGTGTGTATTGTAAAGCTACAAGTTCCCCAAGAGAATTAATAAAGTATTCTGAATCTGATATTAATGCTAACACTTCAAAGCAAGAATGTCCAAGTTTTTATTCCCATTGGGGAAGTGTGGAGTGTGCATGTCCTCCATTTACATAAGTGTTTTTTTCTAGGTACTATATTTTTCCTCCAACATTCTAAAGAAATGCAGATGGTCATTTTCTAGGGGTGTAAGGGTACACTGTATTGTCAGGAACCGTTTGATTTTGGGTTTTCTGTGAATTACAGCAGCACTGGAGCAGCGCAGGTTGTAGATCGAACACAGGGTTTGTCGGGCATTGTGAGATATTTTTATGGAAATATTTCAAAAATATTTGGCTGAATCATCCACATGAACCGATAACCAGAGCTTATATATAACCCGCTTTCCAACGATTAATCGCCGCTACTTTTCAACACTGATTTGACTAAACCTACAATTTTTTTCACAAGTTATCGTGTGTGTGCTTATTCTTCACGGATGGAGGATGGGAAATTAGACAGGAACAAATCCTTTACTAAAGCAATGAGCATGTACAGTAATCCCTCACATAACACAGGGGTTACATTCCAGAGCCCCCCACGATGTAGCTACGTTATAATTGTTTTGTTATTTATATACTGTATGTTTCTTCATAAATCCTCCCCACACTTATGTATGTTATTATAAACCGGGAAATAATAATTATAAATTAATTATAAACCTCGAACCGGGAATCCCCAGCGCTGAGAGGCGAACGTACTACCACTAAGCCACCGTGTCAAACAGATAATCAACCTCCTAAAAACCTTGAAACTCAATCGATTGGAACTATTGTAACGTGACCTATGGAGTACACAGAGTATAGAGTAATGTACACACACACACACACACACATGTATACACATTTACCAGTGTGTGTGTGCATGTGTGAGCGAAATCAAAACTACATATAAGGTGTACACAATCTATTACACTTGCCGGTGTATCACAACTAGGGAGTCATTATTATGTGGTCACCCCTCGTCTCTTCTCAGACCTCAGGCGTAGCCACTTAGTTCCAGTGATCAGTTAATGTTACAGAGTTTAAACCCATTTAGCCAGTTTAATGGGTCTAAATCTGTGGCAGGACTTTGGCGAAGGCTCTTTTCTTTTCCACCACCACTGTGCCAAGCTCACAGAGACATGGTCTGACGAGTTTAGAACTGAGGAATGTCAGTGGCCTGCACAGAGTATTGACCTCAGCCCCCACTAAACAAACCAAAGCTTCTCAGACCAACATCAGCGCCTCAAAAATTCGCTTTTGGACTGGACTTTGCAAACTTGTACAGAAATTCTTGTTCGGTCAAACAGCATTTTAAAAATTACTCATTTGAAACAGGATCTCCAACAGGCTCTTAAACATGTGAGTCACAGGTGTCCACATGCATTTACGACAGGCTGAAGGTACATAAACCTCATTATATTAAACTGTGGAGCAGAGTGTATAATACACCATGAAGACTCTGGATAAACCATCCAAAGAGTTCTGCAAACCTTCCCATCAAACAACTATTAACCTTTATTTTTTAGCTAGTTTGGCTCCTGGGTGCTAAATTTGCTGCCATTTTCCACATTTTATATTTTAAGTTTACTCACATTTATATAAGGTCTTTCGACGTGAGCCGACAAACCAACCATAATCTGTGGAGTTTAATGGATTTGAATGCTTTTCCTGCTTAAATTAAGTTAAAAAGTCAGTGCATTAAATGAAGTAAAGAGGTGATGTGATCGTTTTAAAGGCAGAGCCTACATATTGTTGTCAAATGCTTTTGTTTTTTTACATTTAATATATATTCTTTAATCGAAAAATGGAAAGAAATGCTGAATTTAATAACAAAAACGTTAAAAAGGAGCTAACTTTATAAAATGCATTTTTGCACAACCTGCACTGGCTGGTTACATAATATATTACACACTGATGTCACTTTAACTCATAATCTTTTGCCATTTTACACTCGATATTTCTAGTGTATATTTTTATTTTTATCTTACATTTGGTCATTTAGCCAACACTTTTATCCAAAGCAACAAGTGTCCCAAGTTGGTTAGGGTCAGAACCCATGAGGGTTAAGCCTCTTGCTCAAGGACCCACATTGGTACCTTGGAGTGGAGCTGGGATTAGAACCCACAACCTTTAGATTGCCAGTCCAACACCCAAATCACTGAGCAACCGCTCCCCTTTTTATTAAATCTTATATATTTTTTATTAATATTAATAGAATACATTGTTTTCACATTTTAAATATTTGAAAATGTTTTATTTTTATATATTTTGCTCTCACTGTTTTTTTTATTTAATTTTTATATTTTTATTTTTTAAGTTGTCGTGTATTTGCGCAGTATGTTACAGTTAAAATATATATAATGTATCTATGTATCTTATTATAGCCTTTATAACACTGTTGACATATATGCATGCACAAGACTACTTTGCACACTATACATTATTCATTCATTCTAACTGTTAAATCACTGCACTGCATAACTGTACTATTATTTTACTATATTTTACTATATTTAGACTTAGACAAGCTTTATTGTCATTCATTGTACACAAGTGTACACAGAACAAAATTTCGTTGCATTTTGGATCGCATGGAATATATAGAGAAAAAATAATTGATACTTAGTATTACAAAATTGCGATATAAAAAGATATCAATGAATGAATTTTATAGCAGCACCGATTTAAAATTGAGAGAATGTGATAGCTGGCATCACAAGATAAAACAAATAAGTAAAAGTATAGAAATGTATAGAAGTGTAGCAGCAGGATATTAAATATATATATTATATAATTATATAATCCATACATAAATGTTCGCCTCTCAGCGCTGGGGATTCCCAGTTCGAATCCCGACCTAGGTGGAGTTTCCATGTTCTCTCCGTGTCCACGTGGGTTTTCTCCGGGTTCTCCGGTTTCCTCCCACATTCCAAAAACAGGGATTTTGGGTAAACTGGCTGCTTTAAATTGCCCTGAATAGTGTGTGTGGCATTCTACCCTGGAGGAGCATGAGAAACCCACCCCCGTGACCCTTATAAAGGAATAGGCAAATAATGAATGTATGGATGGATATA
>JAOUQT010307574.1:0-15349 GCA_025769995.1 Xyliphius kryptos | reverse complement strand
GCAGTAAGCATCCAGGACAGGGCCCGGGAGCAACTGGGGGTTAGGTGCCTTGACCTAAGCCTCATATATATATATATATATATAGTGAAATAAGGAGTGACTGTTCCATAGACTATGCAAGTATTTAATTTAAAGTTAAAATGTAATTGTTCAGTTGCTTATTAATATTTTTATATGCAGCATTACGAGTTATTTAATAATTTCATGAGCAATGAAATGAATTTATTGAATAATACGTTGACGTTATTTAGCGCCTTTCACAAAACCAAGATCGCTGTACAATTAAGGAGAAAAAAAATGCAGCAGCAGTGCATACAGTAGAGAGAGGGCTCGCAGCATATGAATGGAGTCAACCAGCAACCCACGCAACGTCCTTCGAGTAGTAAATTGGTAGTTCATGGGAGCAAAACAAACTGGCAAAACGTCATACCCAACGACATGCCCAGAGGTGCCAATTATACCAGTTCACTTTCATCTGAACTCTAAGCAATCTGAGTGTAAGTTCACATGCAGCGCCACATTATGTGAAAAATGTAGCTGGAAGCTGGAAATGTAGCACGGGTCAGTGAAAAACCACCCAATCGACTCGACCCACCATCACCAACCACGGCGCACCCAAAAAAAATAAATAAATAAAATAAATATATATATATTTCAATGCAGGCTTTAAATATTGGCATACTTGGAAGCTGCCATATTAAGAAGAGATGAGCTTAAAACCTGCTGTAAATTTGAACAATGCTGTTTTTTATTACAAAGGTAAAGGTAATTCTTGTCTATGATGAACAACACATGAACTATAAGTAGTATGACTCTTAAATAGGTTTATATAATCCACATCCGATTTACTATTTAATTAAAATTCAGTAGGGTCCAGTTAGAGGAAATTGTCAGGCCAATATCCAGAGCTTTTTTGACTAAATTAATCCTGTAACTCAGGAGTCACCAAACATTTGGCAAATATTCACACTTTGATGACGATTTTTCTCACAAACAAAATGAAATTTTTAGGGGTTCAAGCATGAAGTGATCATTAACTGGCGACAAAACATGTTTAGGCTTCTACCCAAAAGATTATACAGACTATACACATTTTTTCCCAGAAACAAAGCAAACAACTTTGCAATTTAAACACACAAGCTTTTTGAAAAACCTACTTTTGTAGCCTAGTCCTAGGTTTTCCAGTCAAACCCCATGTGCTTGGTATAAAAAAAAAATCTGCAGAGCATGTTCTTGGGATTTTCCATTCTGTCAGGGTGCTACACACAATTTAATTCATACCTCAAATGATTTTTTTATTTTATAAAATAATATAAAACTCAAAAACGCTTTACTCAAAAAATTCAGACAAACATTCAGCTTCAGACCCAGAGGAGGCTGATTAGATTTGGTGCACTTATGTCTTTAGGGAGTTCTATAATGGTATGTATGACTCTTATTTGCAGGGTTTTATACATTCTCTTTTGTTTAGAGTATATTGGAATGTTCCTAAAATAACTTTGTGACCTTTAGAGTGATGATTATAGTAAAAAAAAATTAAACCTCATTTAAAATGTCAGAGCAATTGTGTTTACACAAAGCTCAAGTTTACAAAGCAGTGTTCCTCATCTTCCGACTTTTAATTTGTAAAAATCTAAATGGCTGTCGCTTGTGGGTCTGTCCTCAACAAGCTTGACCACAGGATCACCCCCAACATCTATATTTTTACATTTCTTTTAATAAATCATAACTGTCATGTGTTGTGATTTTGTACATGGATTTGTTTGTCTATGGGGCTTCTTTGAACTATTGGTAACCTACATAGAATTTTTCCTGTCTTTCGCCTAACTGGGTACCTCTGTAACCTAATCAGAATAAGCAGTAAGTAAGACAATAAATTTAAAAAAGCCAGCAACATCACACCGACTAAAACTTGTTTCTTTTTCTGGTTCAGGCTTAACCAACAGGACAGATATAAAGCAGTGGGTTTAATGTACTGAAGCAAACCTTTTATATGACTAATTGGCAAGCTCACATTGTAGCTGACAGTTACTACAACTAGATCCTATTAAAATAACAGCATTAGCATGCATTGTCATGACATTTAAACCACATCTCAATCCCATCCATTTCCAGGCTTTGTTTTTCATTGGCAATAATAATTATCTGAAGTATCTCCTCTCATGTGACTTCCTTTGTAATTTGTCCTCTGTAGTACAGGATACTCACACACTAAAAATAAATCCTTTAAGAGCTATTTAAAGAATTATACCTAGCAGAATAAATTAATGATTTAAATATATGCAAGGAATATTCGAGTTAATTTACTAACCATAAAAAATAAATGTTACTTTTACACTTGTTTATATAAAGCCACCATGTATATGTGAACCATGCTACATTTTCACACAATAAACAAGCTGAAGCTCAGATCTCCTGGTTTGGCTCCAGCACCAGAAGGCTTTTGGTCTGGTGCTAAAACGTTTGGAAACATTCCCATACACTATGAAAACTTCACCTTTTTGTAATAATAATGAAATAGAAGCAGTCAGCCATTTTAGTTGAAGGTGATATAAAATTTGTTACTGTGGGAATTAACACGCATAACGAGTAAATTCTGTATTCATTTCCTTGCACCACTTCCTGGATACACTTATTCATTCTTTTTCTAATTCTTATCCTATCCTAGTTTTTCCTGGGCGGAGTCACAGGATGCAGGAGTCTACCTTCGTACTCAAGAAAAGCAACATCTTGGACAGATCATCAAGCTATAGCAAAGCAGGCCCACAAACACATTCACACACACTTTTCCAGCTTGGGCAATTTTATATGACCAGAAGAGAAGCTCTTGTATCAAAAGCCCCCATGTAGACAATTGGAGAACATGCAAACAGCACACAAAAATGTTCTTGTCGTTTTTATACAAATATTAAAATATAAGGCAGAAAATGCAATCCATTGAGTTCACCTTTATAAGACCAATGCCTTACAATTGGAGAGGCACAGTCGTAGCAAATTGACAGAAATGTTTATGTCTGCCGAACTTTGTGGCAAGTTTACTATGTAAATATATAAACCAAAATTTAACTTTGCATGCTGCTGCTATACAAAAAAATTGTAATTGAAAAAAAAACATGAGCATACCTGTTAACCTGTACAAATTTGGAACAGCACATAAGAATGCTGGAAAGATTTAAACAATGCTTAAGTATAATGCTCAAAATGCTAGGAATAAAGCGTTTTACTAGCCACCAAAATGATGCTGTATTAAACATTGGAACATTGCTGGAGTTTGCTCACACAATACAAAATAGCATTAAGTAAAACATTGTCTTATAATAGATTGTCTTATCTTATTATAATTGTCTCACAATAGATTTAGATTTAGTTATTTAGCACTTAACAATGAGAAAACAATAGTATGGAATTGCAAAAACCTTTTATTAATTATTGCACACCTTAAATTTTGTCTGTTCTATGTATTAGAAATAAAACATTGTGTGTTGCTTCACATACCGTGAAAGAATCGGCTGTTACTAATGATCATCCCCATGTGGTTAGAGATTTGCTTATAATGAAATGAATAAAAATTTGAAAATACTTCATTAAGGAAAATAAAATTCAGCATCCGTACCTTCCATCACGTAGACCAGAGAGCCCACATCGCCCTCTTTGATGATGCAACTGTCCTTGCCATACTCTACAGGGTACATGCAATCCACTATCTCCTGGATCTGGGAAAGCTCCAGGTTCTTCATGAAGTCATTGTCCAAGATTGCATCTTTGATCAGCTCCTTAGACCTGTGTGGAAGGATGATAAAATAAGGCAAAATGAGTTATTACAAGATAAGCAAGCTACTTAAAATATCTTTGATAAAAGTGCCCCAAGCTACAAGTCAGTAAAATTTCACTCTACAGAAGAAAAATGAAAATTTCAAGGAAGCCAAGTCATTTAATAAGGTCTAATACCTCAATGCTCAACTAGGATTATCTCTGACTTTGGTACAATTTGAAGATGGGCTTTGATAAGATTCAGTCTAATTTAAAGGCAAATTGCGTTAAAAATATCGAATTACAAATATGCAATGTAACCTTTCTCTTCAGAAAACACAGATATTATTGGTAAAAAAAACTATTTCATACAAACTAAAAGCATTTCGTTTTAAACACTGCAATTGGCATTTACTGTATAGCTAAAACTGATTATTGATTATTAACTCTTAAATAACTCTTAATGCATGAAGTATTTGAAAACACCATAAAACATTGCCTAAACATAAACCTTACAACTCAAATACTACTTCAATAGTATCTTATAATGATAATCACTGCCATTAATATCTTCCTTACAGTGGGTTTTTCCTCTGTTTGCACACTATCAAACTATCCATACGGAAGTAAAATTACTCCCAAGCCGAGTTGCACTTTACCTCTAAACACTGCTAAGCATGTCATGCTAAGTGTAGCTCACTTTACAGGCGGAGCATCGGCCGCAAGTGAAAACTATAAGTGCAGCAGCTGTGAAGTATGTTTGTGGAAACATTTGGAATGTGCTAATGCATATTCAGCGGAATCATTTAGAGGTAATAAAAAATCTGCAAACCAATCATCAATCTCCGCTACTTTTAAACACCAATTTGACTAAACCTACGATTTTTTTTTGTGAGTAAATTTGTGCTTGCTCAGTCCAACGCTCCCTAGATACAAGATCAGCTGTCCAAAACCATTAATGAAGCAATTGGCACGTACCTCACCTACAGCAGGACTCGGGATTCCAAGTATTTAATACAAGTGCTCAAAAATTTAGAAAATACTTATTTATCTAGCAAGCTTTAATTATTCTATCATTTCCCTCACTTTCCCTCACCACAACACTGGTGACCAGTTCATGTTTGCCTTTTTGAAGCTTCTCCCCAAATTTTGTTGTTTCCATGGCTTACTTATTGTGGGTCCCGGGAGAAATGATAGTCATTGTAGGTTGGTCAGTTCAGTAACTCACGGTTTCTTGTCATGTCTTTGGGATGTGGAAGTAAATCTGCATTTCTAGAGGAAAGCCACATGCAGATCTTTGTTTTCCCCACCCAGAAATCATATCCAGGATTTCTAGCTGTGAGGCAGAGACGCTAACTGCAGCACCTCCCTTGATAGTCTGAACAAATGATTTTGGAGAAGCTGCTTTAAGACAAAATTCTACTGTGAAATACACTTATTTAATTTAAATTAATTTAAATGAAAACAAACTATATATACATATACTAATAACAGAAGTAGATGTTTCAATTACCAGCACAAGTGTCCTGCCATTTAGAAAATACGAATTGTTTTCTAGACACTTACAATCCACTTCTCCTCATCATGTGGGCACAGGCTTAAAGAGTGCAAACAGGAATTATATATTCCATCTGTGCACTGCACATTTTTAGGTCTGTAACATTCAACTTTCTTTTAAGTGAACCAATTTCATAAAAAAAGAATTCACCTCATTTCACATTTACATGAAGTAAAGGAAGCTGCATAATAAGAACTCCAAAAACACCAATAAGACTTTTTTGCTTTTTTCTTGACAACAAAATTAAGATGAGCTGTTTACTCTTTAACATCAGAGTAGTATATTCATTGTTTTGCTATTTAAATCTAGGTATACAACAAAAACTTTATCACATTTACATTTGGTCATTTAGCAGACGCTTTTAGCCAAAGCGACTTACAAGTATTCCAACTTCAGAACACAGGGTTGATGCAGCACCCTGGAGCAATGAGCGGTACGGGTCTTGCTCAAGGACCAACAGTGGTAACTTCAGTGGACCTGGAATTTGAACCCACAACCTTCAGATTGATAGTCCAACACCTTAAACACTGAGCTGTCACTTAATTTTTTTAATCATAATACATAATTTTTACATTACATTTGGCCAGACACTTTTATACAAATACTGATACAGCAGCTCTGGAGCAATGAGGGTTAAGGGCCTTGCTCAAGGGCGCACATTGGTAACTTCATTGGACCTGTGATTTTAACCCACAACCTTCATATTGACAGCCCAACACCCTAAGCTTTAATTACTTATATAAATACTTTATACTTATATAAATAACCCTAAATACTTTAATGTTTTTGTTTAGAAATTAATTATAATTAGATCTATTTCAATATACTCATAAAGAGGCCATTAATATATTTATATATAAAAGCTTTGACTAAAGTTGACTAAAGACTAAAACTGAGAAATTTGATATAATGAAACTAATAATGAATGTAACCAAAATAAGAGAAAATTGTAATAACACAAATAAAATGCTGCTCCCAAAAAGCTGACTAAAACTAAAAGCACACTTATAGATGCATTTATAAAATGTGCAGTTCTGGTCCTTAAATCTGAGCCGTTTGTCCAGCTGTCACATCATTGACAATAATGCACACTTCTGACTGCATCACATTTGTATTAATGTGTGACATACATTATTTCATATCATGTACCATAAATGGAAATATAGATTAATATAAAAAGCAATCCGATTACCGATGAGCACTAAGCCGGTATCCTGTTACTCAGCAAACAATGTTTACTTTTAAAACCGACAGGATTAAGTCGCTGTACATCAGTTTATTAATTATATTGTTTTAAATTAGCAGATTTATGAATCAAACCTTGTTTTTTTTTTTTTTATAGTGTGTTTGTAACTGTTTTATGAAGGCACTCCAGGTTGTGCATTATTGCGAATAAATCACAGGGAAAAAAGTGTAATGCTATGCTTTTAACACTAGGCATTGTGCCATGTTGCGTGTTTTATAAATAACTTAATTCAGTTTTACAAGAACTTGGTATAAATGTCATGGTCACCAAATACTCCGCTGAACTCTATCAGATAGGTCGTCATGGCAGTACAATGCATAATGAACACTGTCAAAATGTCAAGTTCAGCTGTTCAAAACACAAAGTTTCCACTAACCATTAGGTGTTTACATTCCACTGGTGTGCAGAACTCGTGACATAAAACAGTACTAGTTTCAATCATTCCTTCTAATGTTTTATTTCTCTTTAAATAGACACATCTGTACAATCTCTTGGGCAATGGTTCTGCCCAAACATGAAATTAATATAAAAATAGTACACATACTGCCTTAAGTTTATGCTAAATATTAAAAGTTGGTCAGCACAAATAATTTTGCACATATTTTGCATGGCAAGTTATTCAGTAGCAGCTCAGAATGTGTATAAAATCAATATTAAAACAAACACAGCAAATGATGACAACCTGGGTCAGAAGCTATTTTTAAATTAAAAAAAATAAAACAAAAAAGTTTAAAATAATTTATATATGAAATACAGTTCTGAATGCAGTCTTTCAGGGAAGAACATCCAGGGCGCTGGGAAAACACACCCAGGACAGAGCGCCAATCCATCGCTGGACACACACACACACACACACACACACACACACACACTTTTGAGCAGCCAGTTTACCTTGAATCCATGTTTTTGGACTATGGAAGAAAACCGGAGAAAACCCACATAGACACATGGAGAACATGGAAACTCCATGATTGGGATTTGAACTGAGACTCTCCAATGCCAAGAGGCGAACGTGCTAACCACTAAGCCACCAAAAATCCTGTTTGTTTTTTTAAAAAAAACTAAAAAATCTGTCCAACTGTCAATAAATATTCTACCAAAACAAAACAAATACAAAATTTTTGAAAGACTTTAAATAAGAAGAATTAAAATAGTTTATTGTGTTGAGTCCTGAATCTTTCAGTACCAATGAATTAAGGCTAGTATCAAAATTTAGAATTTAATACATGGTGACAATTCTTCTTTTTTCTTCTATGAGTGTTTTTAAAAAAAAAACTCAAAAAAAAGAATGCATTTATATCATGAAAACAAACCAGTAAAAACACCAACACCCATCTCCATATCTCAATAAATAACAACTCATCACCAAGACAGGTTTACAAACAGGTAAACAGCTAAATCCCTTAACAAGCATCTTGCATCATCCTTTTGAAGTGAGAAAGTGATCTTTTTTGCCTACTGTGCTTACACACAGAGGAATTTGTTCTCCACATTTAACCCATCCGTGCAGTGAAACACACAAATATACACACTGGTGAAGTGAGCACACAAGCCTTGTATACGGCACCTGGGGAGCAATTGGAGTTAGGCGCCTTGCTCAAGGGCACTTCAGCCATAGTACTTGGTGGGACTGGGAATCGAACCGGCGACCTTCGGGTTGCAAGGCTGGTTCCTTAACCACAAGCCTTCAACTGCTCCTGCTATATTTTCCATCTATTCATTCATTTGTTTATTCAATAATTTTATAATACCTTTTTATTTTATTATCTTAATCAGGATCACGAAGGGTGCACTAATGACAAGTCAAAACACACAAAGTTGTGTACATATTTGTCCAGATGTCCAATGTAAATACTTTCCATTTAAAACATCCCTAAGGCTTTTGTTAAAGCTCCATTCAAATTCCATTCCTCAAACAGTACAAAAACAGGCTAGTAGCTAAATTGGTAATACTAAATTGCCCTAGTTGTAAATGTGCGTGGGACCATGTTTGTATGTGTGGCCTGCAATATACAAACTATTAAGGGTGTTCCTCTGTCTTCTGCCCTATGTGCATACAAAAGAAATCCCGTGACTATGATTATATTGATTTAAAACATAAATGAAATTTACTATATTATGCATGTTAACTTAAGGATGCACAGTTTCACACTACACATTACTGCTTTGAAAGGCAAATGATCTAACCGTTAAGCAAAACAGGTTTTGTAACATTTAAGCATACCGGCATCCAGGAATGGACAGGCTGTATTGCTGAACAGCTACTGACTCGTTGGGTTTTTGTTAGGCCTAATTGTGATCTTCAAACAAGAATGTAAAACATTTCAGTGAGAGCTAAATTAACAGCCATTGAAGAGACATGTGCAGCATTCAACTTAATCAGCAGCCTGTTTATTTGAACAATTAAAGTCCAATTAAAGCTACATTGTTAATAAAAGCCCTCACTGTTTTTAAATAGTATAGCAGGTTTTAACAGTAACTCAGTTTAGAGGTCTTTGTATAAACCTTCAATAAGCATTAGCTAAAACTTGGTTTACTGAACCTACCATTCAGAGGTATGCAACATCCAGCATTATAGAGACCATAATGTTACGTCACGTTTTTATATACAGCAAAAAACAATAATAAAACATTTAGGTTAACCCTAATTTCAAAACAAATATATAACTGTGAATTTACAGTTGGCATATTGAACCCATATTTTATAAATTTATGCAAGCCGATTTCTGCATTAATTACTCATATAGGGTGTTGTGAGGACTGAGAGCACTAATAATAGACTTGCAAATCTGTCATGAGGATTTTAGATCATTCTGGGATTTCCTGTATGATCAGCTATTTTCAGGTCATCACAAACTTCTCATGAGTTCGACATCTCAGATTTACTGCATTTTGGAAGTCTAAAAGCCACTGATGTTTAAACATAAAAATGCTCCAAGATAAAAAGAAGATAAATCATAAATGTTTTTAGCCCCAAATGATACAAAACTACAAAATACATGGTACTTAAAAAGATTCTTACTTACATGGGTCTAATGAAATTTAATCAAATTGATAAAAGAATGAACCAGGAAAACCAGTACTCTGCAAACCTTTACATATTCATAAAAATATGCTACAGGAAACCAACGTTAATTAAAAGATACATTTTTATTTATTTAGTCAATTTGGCAGAAAATACCAGTTATGGATTCCTATGCTGTTTAATGGTTTATTTCGTAAGCCTCCTTGAAATAATGTCATGGTTCTTGTACAGAATTTTCAGCCTGATGAAGATATTTACCAACAGCTAAACCTGAAAACATGGTGTGTATGGCAGGGCTGCAAAGAGAAAGCCACTGTTCTTCAAAAATACATTGCTTTCAGTCAAAAGTTTGATGATCCCATAAACAAAAAGTTGATGAAAAATCTTGCGACAAATTTAAAACCTTTTGCTTTAATTATGAAGCAATGTTTAGAGAAAACTTTAGAGCATTATTAACTAAACAAAGAGTTTACAATTATTCCAGCACATTAATAAAAAAACATCATCAAAAAAAACATATATGCACCTTAGAAAAAGAGTGTGTTGTGATACCAAAGAATTATTAAAGAGGAATGAAATTATGATGTTGAATGACCACGTCAAAGTCATGAAATTAATGTGCAACTGGAATGTCGATGTAAGAAACCAAACAGCATAACAAATTTGGACAGAAAGAGATATATTTCTTCCAAACTAATGTGTAAATTTATGTTTGGCAGCAAATACTGTTGCACAAGGTTGTCACCCCATATCTGTAATGCTGGTTTGTTCCAAATATCAGATGTGATATTTTATTTAATTAAGTTTTCATTACACATTTGTAAGTGGGTTGTTTTTTTTTTTGCTAATTTTTTTGTACGTTTTCTTAATTAGAAGATAAGTTCACGAACTTTAGATGTGATATTTTATTTAATTAAGTTTTCATTACCCATTTGTAAGTGTCTTTTTTATTGTTTTATTTTCTAAATTGGAAGATAAGTTCACAAACATATTCATTGCAGACCCAAACAGAGTAACGTTTGATTTAATTTTATTTTATTTTTTAACAGCAGAACCTTTCTTGTCTTTACGTTACGGTCTTTTCTGTGCAGTTAATTCCCAGAGCAATCGCTTGCGTGAGAAGGTCACAAAAGGCACATCTCAGCCAATGAGATCTGTGCAGATTCAGGAGCGTAAAGCGTGCACAGGCAAGGTACGAAGCAACAAGCAGCAGTCAGAATAAATTGAGTCAAAGAAAGGCTTATTCAAATGGTGCACTTTAAAAAAAGAAAAGTTGACAGCAAAAACATGTCAAATGATGTAAAATCAAGATAACAGGTAGACTACCATTTAACACTCACTTTATCATGTACTTTGTGTCAAAAGTATTGTGCTCCATGGAGGGAAAAAAGAGGTTTTAAGTTTTATAAATAGTTTTGTTTAGCATTTTAAACAATAAATATTTTTGAATACATTGAACAATATTTGTAATTTGTATTGTCTTTCGGTTGTTGATAGAACTATTAGGCTACTTCAGTATTCAGGGTGCAACTATTAGTCCCAAATGGGGAAATTCACATTCTCAGCAGTTTAAAAGAAACATTTTTTGCTTCTCAAATAGAAATAATGAAGAAAGAAATTTATAATAGAAAAGGAAAGGGAGCGGTAACTCTGTGGTCAGGGTGTTCGGCTGGCAATCCAAGGGTTGTGGGTTCAAATCCCAAGTCCACTGAAGTCACCAAATGTAGGTCCTTGAGCAAGACCCTTAAACCTCATTGCTCAAGGGTGCTGTATCAACCCTGTGTTTTGTCTCAAATTATCAAGTTGGGATACTTGTAAGTCACTTTGGATAAAAGCGTCTGCAAAATGACTAAATGGAAATGAAAATCAGGCAACAGATATAAGTATTGCACATACAATGATTGAATGAATAGTTATTGCAACAAAGTATGGCACTTAATCATAACAAAAACCGGTCTGGTCCTTGGTCTGGCAGAATTTCCTTTAACTCGGCCCAACTAACTTCTAATTAAACACCCCCAGCCAAGAATAACCCTTTCTTTCTCTGCATACAGATGTTTGGCAGCAGGCACAGACAGCATGCTGATGAAATGCACTTGTGTGCTGGACCTACTGTGTGCTCTTGTGGTAGAAAGGCAGCGTTACGTGGCTCAGCTGCTGGAAGTCAAAAGCAGTGGGTTCTGCAGAGATCGCCTGTCTTTTGGTGCGCTGTTGCTCCTGGAGCTCGGGGTCTTTGTGCGCGCGCTGGGTGGCAGGACGGATGACCGAGCGGTATTTATCCAGCTCGTTCTGTAGTTTCTGAATCAGTTCGTCTTTCTGATCTAGTTCCAGCTCTAACTCATCGATCAGCGCATCTCTCTGCCGGAGCTCCTCGATCTTCTCCTGGAGCGCGTACTGCAGCTCGCGCAGAGTGCCCATGGTGCTGACGCCACTTTCCCAACTTTTGCTGGCGCGCTTTTTCCACTTCCGCAGACTTGTTGCTTCGGAACGTAACTTAGCCCGCCGCGTGCTGCCAGCGCGAGGACTAACGCCGCACACTCGGAGCGCACGAGCGCATCTGTGCGGGAGAATGTGCGTCCCGACGCCGTGCAGAGTTTCCGCTCTGCCGCGTGTGCGCGTGCGCGTCACTCAGGATTCCAACCCAACAACCACCGCGTGGCACGCGCGCGCAGTGCAGTGCAGTACGGACACGCGTTTCCACAGAGACCACGACGCACATCTGCCCCGAGTGAAGTTCTGACGTAGAGCCGCACGTTGACAACTGGGGCGCGCTAAATCCATCACTGACCCATTATCGTCTTCTCCCAGTTCATTCTATTTACAGCAACACTGCATCACGGTTGATTTAGTTTCTTCATCCATCCATCCATTATCTTCTACTTAATCCTTTATGAGGTTTGCGGTGGGGTTCCCCATGTCTATCCAGGGGAGAACATCTTGGGCTCTGGGCAGATACACCCAGGTCCAGGGCACCAGTCCATCGGTGGGCACACATCCAGTACAACATTTTCAAGAAACTTCTCAAAACCCATCTCTTCCACAGACATTTGCTATTAAAAAAAAAAACGCCAGATCGAGTAATTCGCAGGGTTGATTCGCAGGTTGTAGCTGGTTCTTCCTAATAATACTAATTTGTGTTGTTCTCTCATTTGTAAGTCGCTTTGGATAAACGCGTCTGCTAAATGACTAAATGTACATGTAAATGTAATGTACCAGGAAAATGTACATCCACAAACTATACGGGGCAATTTAGAGCATTCAATTTACCTGGAAATGGGAGAACCCAGGGAAACCCCACTCAGACACAGGGAGACACCGTGCCGCCCTTATTTAGTTTCTCTACATTTAAATAGTAATAGTGATCTATTTGCCTACTGGGTTTTTTTTTTGATGAATTTGCCCTCCACGTTTAACCCATCCATGCAGTGATACCCAGAGTGGTGGGCAGGCTTGTAAAACATGCCCGGGGAGAAATTGGAGTAAGGGCACTTCAGCCAAAAAACTTGGTGGGACCGGGAATCGAACCAAGGACCTTACCACTGCCCACTCTCTTTGGTCATTACATTACATTTGCTTAAAATACCCCACCTAATAGTTGGGATCAGTACACAGGGTTACATACAGAATCCCTGAAGTAATGAGGGTTAAAGGCCCTGCTCAAGGACCCACACTCATAACCCATAGATTTCTAGCACCCTCACCACTGAGCTACCACACCCTCATCAGGTGTGCCCACACTTTTCTAGGCTGAGATCAACTTATTCCAGTGAAAAATGCTGTTTAATATGTGGCACATTTTCTTATGTTTTTATTCTTTTCTTAAGCCAACAAGTTTCAAAACTGTGCAACGGAGGTCTTTGACTTTGTTTCAATGGATGGAGTTTCCATGTTTTAAGCAAAAGTTTTCCGTTATTAACAACTTGCCCTTTGCTCACTAGCAAATATGTACAGGTAGTAACAACTAAATTTGTTAATACTTTGCACTGTAATGCTGTAGAATTTGCATTTAATTTACATTTAGAGGTTTTAGTGCTCTGCTTATTCTGTTTCCTGCCGTCATGTCTTTATGTTCAGACATAGATCACGCTGTCAAACAATTTGAACAAATTTCGGAGCCTACACCACAACTTGAATGAAATGAGACAACAAATAAGAGCATAAATATAATTAAAATTAAATTAGCTACTTAACTAGACACTTTTCTTCAAAAAAAAAAAAAGATGTTTGCTATAAAACTGGTTATTATTTAGAGAAGTAGCATATAACACGTGAGATGGTGCACGTACTTAAAATATGCAAACCATAATGAATGATTAATAAAAAAAAACTAAAAAAATACATTATTGCTGAAATTTGACTTATGTCTGGAGACTATTCTTTGTTGTGTTAAAATGGTTGAAATAGATTTGAGAATGCAGTTGGCCTATGTTCTAGAGCCTTTTGATGGAAAAGTATGCGCCACACCACAATCAAAGCATGTAGGATGTTTGGGCAGCTTTCATACTTCACAGTCAATATATAAATAAATTACATATATGAGTGAAAACAAGCTTTTTTTTTTAAAGAAATGGAAAGTAAGTAGAATTATTTTGTAAATTGAATTTAAAAAGCAAATAGGTTCTAAAAATGAAAATAAATTTGCAATTGCGCAAGTCAGAAAATTATGCTGACGCTTTGGCCTGGTGCTTCATTAATGATTAAATGATTAAGACATTTAAATTTGTACGGTTATGATGTATGGTTGCACATCAGGTAAGGAAACAAGTGAGCTGAAAAACATCGATAATAGATGTGGTGAATTTAAAAATACTTATGATGTCATGCATCCTGCCACAAAACAAAAGGTATTCAAACCTGGATACCCAGCACTAAGAGGCAGAGTTGCTAACCACTATGTGCCACCGTGCTGTTCTATATTTACTTTTATTGTTAATTATTTTTACCCAAGTTTGTTGTTTATTTTCATAGCAAACCACAGCAAACCCTCCTTTTAATATTTCTTCCTCATGTTTTAATATTTACATATACTGATGACGTTGGCTTGATCATATGGGAATTTTGTCGAAACTAAGCCCTTTGTTCGGCTACGCAAGTACACTCTTAACTACGTCATTTGCCTCTGGAACTGAATGCATAACTAGATCGTTCATGATTATTTTTCTTTTTCCTATATGTGTAAACTTTGTTTGGCTGGGTAGTTGGTAAAAAGCCATTATTATTTGACTTCATTAACTAAAAAATGTAGTTAAAGCAGGTGAAATCGGTATCGAACACATCACCATTTTTCTCAGTAAATATATTTCTAGAGCCGCTATTGACATGAAATTTTCACCAGATGTCGGTAACAACCAAAGTAATCCATACATACAAAGAAATCAAAAAAGGGCTGTCCAGAAATTTCTTTCTCTGAAACCAATTGAGAGTTTCCTTGGCTGTGTGTTTGGGGTCAGTGTCTTGTTGAAATGTCCACCCACATTTTATCTTCATCATCCTAGTAGATGGCAGCAGATTTTTATCAAGAATGTCTCTGTACATTTTTCCATTCATCCTTCCCTCAATTATTTGAAGTTTGCCAGTACCATATACTGACAAACGCCACGCCATGATGTTCCCACCTTCAAACTTCACTGTTGGTATGGTGTTTTTGGGGTAATGTGCAGTGCCATTTGACCTCCAAACATGATGTGTATTACGGCATCCAAAGAGTTCAATTTTGGTCTCATCTGACCAGACTATATTCTCCCAGTATTTCACAGGCTTGTCTAAATGT
>JAOUQT010307573.1:0-26401 GCA_025769995.1 Xyliphius kryptos | reverse complement strand
ACACATGTGTGTGTGTGTGCATAGGGATTTGAACACATTGTTTTGTAGCATTGGGTTTTAAGTCTTTGTATCATGGTTTTAACTCTTAGCTTGTGAACTTTATTAATTATTTATAACGCTGTGACTTCAGCAGACCTTAGCTCAAAATTAGCATATTTAATTCCAAATATTTTATTAGTTTTATTATCAGCATGTTACTGATGTTTTGCCAGAAACACTCAAACCCAAGTTAGTGGTCCCTTCGCTTGGCTGTAGTATGGATGTAGGATATAAAAACAAAAATACACAACTTAGTAATAAAATATTGAGGTATGACAAACCAGACATTTATCATTGTGATTAAATAAAAAATTGAATCTGATTTAATCTTGGGATTTATCAGACCTCAATGATCATTAGGCTACAGAGTCTGTGAAAAAGAGTAAAAAAACTGCATTGGAAATAATTAATACAAATGCAACAGGTAAACAATGAAAAAGACACATATATAAACTATAATCAGTAATCCATAAATTTAATTGACTTTATGTTACTAAGACATTACATCTATGTTACAGACATGCAAACATGCATATGCTTTATTAATAACTCCAGCAAAATGTAGTTTATTTAAAGCAGATGAAGTTGATAATTTGACTGTAAAATATTTACCTTTTTATTCAAATGATTATGAAGTTTGCAAAGTGCAGTGTTGTGATGTCACTTCCAGTGTATTAGAACCAGATTTGCATAAATCAATAAACCAGCTGTATTTAATTAATAAATGTTTTAAAAAGTTATAGACAATGGCAATTGAGACGCACATGGATATGGCATTCTTCAAAACGTTTGTCTCCTTCGGTCAAATTCCACGTTTTATTGATCTAAGGAAAAGTACACACTTACTATTACTTACTAATTTTTTTTAGAACAAAAAAAGGCACATTCAGCACAAAATTCATAAATTCAACTGTCTAATTCAGAATTCAATTAAATTCAGCGCCAATATAATATTGCATTTTGCTTATTAAGTTAAAAAATAAACAATTTAATGAATAATGAAATAATTTAATCAATAAGTAAATAAAATGAAATTTGATTTAAAATGTAAATTAGGTTGAAATGTCCATACTTTCAGAGACTAAATGTGAAAGTCACACAAACAGTGTAGCAAATAAAAAACTTTAAAGTTATAATTCCATTAATAAGCCAATCTCAGTATTGTTATTAAATATGTACAGTTTTTTAATTTATTTATTTGTAAATATTTGTCACATATTTTAGAAATTCAGAAAGTGTGGATGTGTGTTATTTCAAACTTAAAAACATAAGTATATATATAAAACATGTTTATTTTTTTTCTAATTAAGGAATTATTTAAAGACATAAAAGCATATTATATTTAACATTAAATGAAAGTACCATGTTCCTGGTTAATAAAATGTACAGGACAGCAGAATCATATGATAGATATAGTTTAAAGGTAAAGGTAAAGACATTAATTTTAAAGCAGAAATCAGCATGGTGCTTTACTCAGCACGGAGAAAAGTCTTAGTACATTTGTACAACTCATGTTTTGTATTGTTGTTCAGCAGTGAATTAAATGATCCGTTCTGATTGAGTCCTTTACTCTGTAGACCTGTGGAGACTGTAAATCGTCATAGTAACATTTTGTGTTGCTTAGTCTGCAACTTTTATACATATTAAAATATATATATATATATATAATTCATTTGGATGTTGATTTATTATTATATAGTAAAAATTGTTGTTAGTTAAATGTAAAAACTTTTTTTTATAAATTTCCTTCTATTTAAATTTTTGGCATTGTGATGATGCAACTGTTGCATTGTTAATTAAAGGTATAAATATAGTGATTGTAGATCTGCCGGAGTGTTAGTTGTTTCCTTATTAAACACTGCAGCTGGAACACTGTTTATATTCATTGCAAACGTTCATCATTGTTAGTTTCATTCTAATACATGTTTTAAAATGCGAGGTAACGATCGTCTCTTATTCGACCGTGCACTGTAGCAGGGTTCCTCTTCCTTTTTGGGTCGCTGTAGCTCCTATAAACAGGCTTGTCGTCCAAATATGCATTACAGGCTTTTATTATATTTTGTGAAATTAAAATGTGTTATTGTTTTAATGAAGCTGCTTGGCTTTTTAAGTTTGCAGGGTGTTAACTGTACATTCTCGTAAGCGTTTATCTAAAGTTTGTGCTCACATCAAAGAAATATGTCCTAGTTGAAATATCTGAAGGTCGTCTGTTCCTTTGTGCTGCAGGGGTTAAGTGGATGGAAAGGAAATCGGAGTTTGCATTTGCTCAGCTGCTCTGTTTTCTTTCATGCAAAAATGACTTAATGCAGGAGCCTCAGTCACTTCCAGGAAAGTGCTGCTTGAATAACGTTCGGTTCTCGCTTCGGTCTGTTGTCTTTTCTTCTCTGCGACTCGAATCCAGAACCAAATCCACACGTTTTATTTTTTTCTTTCGCAGTTCACACAGCCGAGAAGTGCGAGCCGTTGTGGGTTGTCGATTATTTCAGTAAACCGTACACAGTGGGGACGCAAAAACCAATGCTGGGAAAAGTTTACAACTTCGTGCAGATTTAAGCAGGAGACTTGATTTTTATATCCCAAAACTCTCATTTTATGAACTTATTTCTTTGTGATTTTTTAAAACAACCAAAAATGTACATGTATATACAGATAAGGTCCAGATCAACCCTGTCCTAAATAAGCTCAGATTTTATAGTTATTTATTTAAATTCCCCTGCTTTCTTTATCTGGAGAATCACAACAACACAATCACGATCCTCAGTTGCACACGGTAAATTGTACTTAAGTCTATACTGACAGAATGCACAACGACGTTGTCCAATCAAAATTAAGTATCCTACAAATGAAAACTTTTTAGAAAATGATTCAACGGTAATTGAAGTAAAATTAAAAATAATACGATGCCATTTTGGAGTGGTTCATTTATCTTTAACGACACACATCAGCAGCATCTATTATCTTCCTGTTTATCCTCTACTGGGGTTGTGGGGCAGTTCCCAATGCCTATCCAAAGCAAAATGTTTCATTCGCTGGGCAGACCAAGTGCAGGGCACCAATCCATTGCTGGCCAATCACTCACTCGCACAGACACACATTATATCTGGGCAATTTAGAGCAGTCTATGAATGTTTTTTGGAAGTGGGAGAAAACTGGAGAACCCGGAGAAAATCCTCGTGAACACGGGGAGAACATGGAAACTTCACCCAGATTGTGATTCAAACCTGTATCATCCCATCAGCTGCTTAGTTTTAAAATTATTATGACTGTCGTTGGACAGAAGCGATAGGATGTCTGTAGTGCAGAGTTTGTGTTCTTCAGAACATCTGGGTGCTGGAGATGAATTAACTATGATGCTGTTGGTTCTATGTTTTTTGCTGAACGATCTGTTTAGTTCCGCGTCTGATGGCTTCTGTGTTGCAGTTGTTGTCATTGGGTTTCCTCGGTTTAATCAGATTATTTTTACAGTTCATAATTTGTATTGTGTGTCTTGCGTTTTTGTCTTTGTGGTTTGGTTTGATTAACTTTACAAAAAAACGCTCAGTGCTACAACTACCGGGCCATGCCCCTCAAAAGGGACTTGAGGTGTTTCATTCAGTCTCAATGTCCCAGCTGTGAGAGATCAAAAACCTCACCGTGTGTTTTAGACTGTTGTATACTTCCAGTTTTGAAGCGAATAGGTTGAGGAATTTGCTTACACACTAAACCTGCTGCTTTACCACTGCTTTAACAGCTTCTACTAAATCAGATATAGTACTTAAGTTTAGTAGGTGATTTCAGACACAGCTAGTATCTACCTGGTCTCTTAAACTTCGAGGCCCTTAATAAAAAATAGTGGAATACCCGTGCTACGTTATGGTGGAAAACATGACGTGAAAGTTAAAAAGCAATTTTTATGAGTTTTTGAATGAGTGATGGCTTTGAAGGTCATATATTTAAAATGAACGTATTATTATAGTGAGGTTTGAGGCAATAAAAAATCTGAAATTAATATGTGGAATGAATATAGTGTGAGTTGTAACTACGGTGTCCGCGTGGTTGCTTTCTTACAGGAATTTATCAGGTGGTTTTCCAAGGACACAATAAGGAATGATGGAGCCAAGTTTCAGCTTTGCCAAAACCTCAATCCATCCGAGGTGTTGTGTTTGATGGCCACAGTGAATGAACAATCAAACGTAGCAAAGTGCGAACCACGGTGCCAAGTTTCAGCCTTGTAGGTACTCGGGAAGTAAGAGCGTTAGTGATGAGTCAGTCGGTCATTGAGGGCTTTGTCTTTTATCGATAAACAGATTAAACTTGAGATGATTTGTAACATATATAAGTATCTACTTCTGTGGTACAGCCTGAATCTTAATTAACTCCAACCCCCAATCCCAAACACACCTTGGTGCAGTTTGTCCTGAGGCCTGGTGCTTCCTCCTGCATGTGCATTAGAACAGTTACAGCTTGTATTCCATTCGGTTCTCCGCCAGGACGTGTTGCACACTCAGTGAATTTGTGGTCACCTAAATTCAGCGTAAATGCCTCCATTGGTAGAGAATAAATGCTGCTACAATGGGGCATCTTATTGTTTCCTTTTAAGGTCATTGCCAAATTAGGGCTGGCAGCCATTAGACTGTGAGTGGAAGGTCCAGATGGGTTGTGCACTTGTGTTTAGGTGTTTCCAAACATCTGGATCATGGAATTCGCAGCATGTTAACATGGAAGCAGATCGTTTCTGAAAGGCTCCGTATCTCCACTCTGCACTGCGTGTGAACTTTGTGTACAACTCCACACCATATGGTACTCGTTGACCTGAACACATTTAAAGTCACCCAAACTATTGGCCTTTCTAATATGCACTAATGCATCCATACAGTCCCAGCTGTTGAAGTTGTGGAGCGCTTAAAGTGTCACGCATTATTTCATGGGTCTTTAAGCGTGGCTTTATCACATGTGTGGAAAAACGGAGTACGTATGTGCTAGCTAATGTTTTTGAGGTTTCGGTAATGACTGCTGAGCTGTTATCTAATTTACTCTCATTGTCCTTTTTAGCAGCTCCACCTTTTAAACAGATGGACTTTGAAGTTCAATAATAAGATTCTATAGTCCTTTTGGTTTTCTATATGCTTTGTTACTTTGTTCTCTGATTATAAGGACCCCCCACAGAGCGGGTATTATAAGGGGGGGGGGGATAATGATGATGATGGTGCTTTATTAGCAGTTTTATGTAAGTTTATAAATCTGACTTTAACCTGAAGCGGAGGGTCTTCATCAGAGCCATGTGTCTCTAAAAGAGAGATGCTCCTCTGTACACGATGCCTCCAGATCTGTCTCTCCTCAGTTGTGGACTCTTTTCATCCACTCAGTCGACCAATCAGCTTTCAGTCGGATTTAAGTCAGGAGACTGAGACAGCCACGTGAAGAAATTCTTTGCTCAGTGAACCATCTTTGTGTGGGTTCAGACATTTGTTTTAAATCATCTTCCTGCTGGAACAATGAACCGCAAACCAACTGCAGCTTCTTTGCAAAGCGAGCAGCGTTTTATTTCTAAACCTCTGCAGCTTAATTACTTTTTTTTAAGCAGCTTTAATTGATGAATTAATAAAAGTCAGTCTGCATTTATCTTCATGGTTGTGCTTGTGTTTGCAGGCACGCATTTTCAACAGTCTAATATACTTAAATTATATACATATATACCTCCCTTGACCAGGAGTCGAACCTGGGACTTTATTGTTGTAAGGCAAAATTAACAACACTGTGTGTGTGTGTGTGTGTGTGTGTGTGTGTATGTTTGTGTGTGTGTGTGTGTGTGTGTGTTTGGGGGGGGGGTTCACTGAAGCCCATCCAGGGGAGAACATTTCGGTTATTGATTTGATGCCAGTCCATCACTGGGGACACACTCACACAGACACATTATGAGGGGGCAACTCAGAGCAGCCAGATCCATCATATTGGACTGTGGGAGGAAACTGTAGAACCCTGAAGAAAACCTATGGACAGGGGGAGGACATGAAAACCCCCAGATCGGGGTTTTAATCAGACTCCTTAGCGCTGAGGGACAGACATGCAAACCTCAACACCACCAGGATGTCACTGTGTGCAGCAATTTATTATAAAGTGCAAACGGCTCAGTTTGAGAAATGACTGACTTCCTTTTACAAAAATGACTCCATGTTTCCAAACTGACTGTATTTTTAGGTCGTTATTTCTTCGGTCTCGTCAGTTATATCGTTGTGCTCTCACGTCCCACATGCTGCCAGTTCTCCAGCTTCGGAACAGCCGCGTGGTTTGTTACAGGCTCTTGTGGTTATTGCCACATGGTACCAGGCTTCTGAAGCTTGAAAATAAGTGGCCCTCTCCTCCTGGGGGCTCTGTGGCCCTGCGATGGGCCTCTCTAAACATGAACGCATGCTGGAATAAGAGCTTGTTTTGAGTGAGCTTCTACCCCCAAACCACACTAATCTGTCTCTGAGGGTGTCATTTTAAATTGTCCAAACTCTTAGTGAGTAGTTGGCTTTCTCGGTGCAACAACGCAACCACAAAGTCACCCCTTTTTCTTTAGATCACGCCAGTGAAACTCGACTCACTGCTACGGCTAGTGCTTGTGGTCTGAAATCATCCCTTGGCGTGTCACTCAGCTGCCTTAAGGGTTTAGTGCTGTGGCAAGATGTGAAATCCCATTAAGAAAAGTACATTTTATACTAATCGGAGCCATTGAAGGTTCTCCTCACGCTCACTGAAGTAGAAGAGCTGTCACTGTCCACAAACATCTGGAAGACCAATTTCTGTTCATGGAACTTGGTTACATGACCTCACATGCCTGACATATCACAGAGGAATTATAATCTGAGGGATTAGGGTGTAGTAGCTTGTTCTACACCAAACTCAACCAATTTAAGCATTTGTTGACCCACCCATCAACCTGTGTCAGAGTCCCAAACCAAATTAATTCATTCATCCTTTATCTCAATGCCTACAAAGAAACCATAATCTGAGGGATTAGGGTTCCATCCCTGAGTCAAAGAAATTGCTTAGTGTGAAGCCTTCATCCATCATTGCTTACCCTTTGGGGGTAGGGGTCTCTCAGTGGTTACTGTCTGGTGGGTTTAAGCCTTAAATTTACAAAAGTTGCCAATGTGGGCCCTTGAGCAGGATGCCCTTCACCATCTTTGCTCCAGGGACGCTATACCTTGGCTGACCCTGTGGGGGTGTAGTATCTTGTTCTACACCAAACTCAACCAATTCAAGCATTTTTTGCTCCACCCATCAACCCGTGTCAGAGTCCCAAACCAAATTCATCCATCCAACCTTCATCCCAATGCCCATCCAGAGGAGAATGTTTCAGGCATTGGACGGTTACACCTGAGACAGGGCGCCAATTCATCACTGAGCACACACTCACTCACTCACACAGACACACACATTATAGGGGCAATGTAGAGCAGTCAGTTCACCTGAGAAGTTTCCTTCCACAGTCATGGATTCAAGATAAATTGGAGAACCTGGAGAACACCCACAGGGACACGAGGAGACCATGGAACCTCCACCCAGATTGGGATTTGCACTTTGAACCCCAGTGCTGAGAGGTGGACACTCTAGGCACCATGCCACCCTCAAACCAAATGAAAGTTAGTTTGGTCTGAAGACTAAGAAGAAGGTGAGGGGGAGGGGGGGTGGAAGGGTTCCTTTATGAAGTAATCTCTGTGTAATACGTATGAAATGGCATGAATGGCTTTGATGTTTCTGCAACCTCATATACACACGCACATATTAAAGCATTAATAAACTCTGCAAGAACCTCAGCTCCATTCCTCTCTGGGCCACGGCCCCCTCTCGCCTGGGCAGCAAAATACTAATGTCTTCCATATGCTGTCTTTACCGACTTTGGCTAACTGTAAAAGTGCTTCTCTCTCGATGGCTTTAACGAGACCCCTGGGCCTCTAAAGGGAGACTACAGATTACAACCCTCTTTTCCCCCTTTAACCCCATTGTTGCCCGTCCCATTTCCCAGAGACTGTATGACTGAAGGTTAATGCTCCTTCCTCCATCTGCTTCAATATTCACAGCACATTTTCAGCTGTAAGAGCCGAAGAACGGCATCTACGGACCGATTGTTGATGAACACACGATCCTGTTTTTCTCTCTGCTTATAATCCCCAAAGGTCAATCTGGTGGGAATTTGGAACACCCATGCAGACCCGTTTGTTTTATTAAGGAACGGCTTGGAATTGCTGAGTTGTTGTTGACTTGATTAGGGACGAGATGAAGGGCACTTTCAGCACTCTCAGCTCAGGTTTCTACCTACATGCCTTCAGGTTCTTTACTTCTGCTGGACAGACTTTCTGAAACCGGCCGCAACCACACGCCAATTGTTTTTTACTTTCTCGGTCGCACCACCCACACGGGACTAATTTACAGATCACAGAGAACACGACTGAGGCCCGGGGGGAGGGACGGACGACTTTGAGAAGCGATTGGTTTAGAGAATCATGCAGAATGTTGCTTTTGGGTAACTTGCAAATCACTCAACGATAGGAGTCAGGAGAGAGTATTATGGTATGGTTGTGGTTCCGTAACTGGATTTGAGACCACTAAAGTCATTCTGTTTGTTCTCTCATTTGTAAGTTGCTTGCTTTTCTAAATGAAAATGTAAACTTGTAGGTGATGGTGATGTTAATCCAGAAATGTCAGAATATTTGGGGTCTGCAGGTCCAAGCAGGATTCATTAATAAATATATTTTCCACTTATTCTTCTACTAGGGCGTCAATCCATCGTTGAAAACACACCACTTACATGCACAATATAAAGGGACATTTTCAAACATCCAATTCACCTTGAATCCATGTTTTTGGACCGTGGGAGGAAACTGAAGAACTCATAGAAAACCAAAGCGGACACGGGGAGAACATGAAATAGATGATCAGATTAGAATTCAAACCTGGATCCCCAGCGCTAAGTGGCGTATACATATTTTTGTGCACATCCATGAAAGACCAACCACAGAGTGTTACATCCACCAAAACCCCACCCCATTTTGGTGAAGCCTACTGACATGAAATCTATAATATAAGGCACACGGGTACGGTGGGGGGAATGACGTGTGGCGTTTGATGTATAGCGATTGGCACAGGGGTAGAGTGGAGGCAATGACGCGGGGCGCTTGGTGTATAGTGATGGCCTTACGGGTAGGTGCTTAGTGTATAGGGATTGGCGTATGTGTAGGGTGGAGGCGATGACGCAAGGTGCTTGGTGTATAGGGATTGGCGCACGGGTACAGTGGAGGGAATGACGTGTGGCCTTTGATGTATAGCGATTGACGTATGTGTAGGGTGGAGGCGATGACGCATGGCACTTGGTCTATAGTAATTACCGCACGGGTAGAGTGGAGGGGACGACACGAGGAGCTTGGTGTATAGCGATTGGTGCACGGGTAGGCGCTAAGTGTATAGCGATTGGCGTATGTGTCGGGTGGAAGCGATGACGCAAGGCGCTTGGTGTATGGTGATTGGCGCACAGGTAGAGTGGAGGTGATGACGCGAGGCGCTTGGTGTATGGTGATTGGAGCTCGGGTAGAGTGGAGGGAATGACACGAGGAGCTTGGTGTATAGTAACTGCCGCACGGGTAGAGTGGGGGAAATGCCGCGGGGCGTTTGGTGTATAGCGATTTATTTAGCACAGAATGAGATAGAGCGGAAAGATACACAACTGGCTGACTGTTCAATCCTCTGGTCTGACAAACTGCAAACAAAGATCCTTTTATTAAATCTGCTGGATGTCAGTGATTCAGTTTAACATCATTATGATGTCACTACTGTCAGACGCTCCAGATAAGGTCTTCTGTAAATGAACACTTCAATGGAGTCAAAAAGAAAATGGTGTGTAGAACATTTTTGAATAACGTTACGCTGTGTTGCGGATATTAGTTTCAGTGAGAAAAGCCAAAGGTGACAGTGGAAGGAAAAACTCACTCATAAAACAGAAGGAACATTTGGAAGGAAGCAAGACTCAGTAGGGGAGCCATCCTGTTTTTGGACGCCACTGAGTTTTGTAGCTGGAAACTGTATATCAGAGCAAAGAAGAGCTTTTAAGGGGAGAAGGTGCTAAAGGGGTCCCCTGAGCTCAAATTCTCCAGCTGGATTTTTCTTGGAAATGTAATAAATATTGAATTGAATAAGTTTAATCTATCCGTCCATCTTCAGTGGTCAGTTGTTTCCCTCGTTCTGTTCCTGTCCACACCCAGGTTAGCTCACTGACATCACCAATCACATCCTGTGAAGTGGTCAACAAGGTTACGTCCTCCCTGCAGGATGGAGGTGCTTTTTTGGACCAACGATCTGCTCGCTACACGAGTATCTCGCTGATCTTTAGAAGAATGAGAGAGATGGAGACGGCGGACGGTGAGTGACGGAGCAAAATTTGGCCTGACGGCGAGATGCGGCGACCCAAACGGATTTGCTTTCTTCTGTAGCTTCCTTCATGCTGACTACAAAATGCATTCCGGGTCAGTTGGTCATTTTCATCTACTGATCTACAGGGTGGGCCATACGTATGGATCCAACCTGATTAAATGGAAGTGGTTGCTGATATCACCTTACCGTTTGTGGTACATGGGAGAAGAACAACATTTGAGATTGGGTGACGCCCATGGCGGCCATCTGCAAAGCCGCCATTTTGGATTCAACTTTACTTTTTTTAATGGGAAGGGGGTCATGTGACACACCACACACACAGAGATTTGCATAAGAAAAACAATGGCATGCTCATTTTTTACATAGCTTTATTCATTATCGCGTTATTGACACGTTTGTGACATGGAGCAACGACAGCAACCCCCTTAAGGGTGTACTCAATGTACTCAAATCTCTTCTCCCACTTTTGACCCACCAAGAGCCCAGAATAAATGCTGAAGATCCAGGATGTGGGGCACCTAAAACATCAGATACAGGAGCTGTTGTAATAGCATTTCTTCTGAGGTGTTGCTCTCGGTGTGTCAAGAGTGAGAGAAGAGAATCATGTTGACAATTCAACACAATGGGCAACACTTTCAGCACATCCTTAAGTGTGTTGCTTCATGTCACAAATGTGTCAATAACTCGATAATGAATTAAGCTACATTAAAAATGAACACACCATCCTTTTGCTTGTGCAATTTTCTATGTGTTTGATGTGTCACATGACCCCCTTCCCATTAAAAAAAAAGTCAAATGGAATCCAAAATGGCGGCTTTGCAGATGGCCATCATGGGCGTCACCCGGCCTCAAATGTTTTTCCCCTCCCATGTACTAATAAGCCCCAAATTGTAAGGGGATATCAGGGTGTATCTATACTTATGGCCCATATATAATCTCAGACCGCAGTTACTCTTAAAAAGCAGAAGAGGGCGGCGAGCACTACGATGCTAACCTACTGCTGACGGTGACAAACTCGAGGGCCTTCCGTGATGCTCGTTTCTATCTACCATGTGTGGTGCAGCTTTCGCGGTGCTCAGAGTGAACAGCTGGGTCCAGACAAGAGCTCCCCCAGTGTCTCGGCACAGTCACTGCAGCAAGATCAGTTAGCACCCTTTTTGCTTTTTGTTTCTTCTATTATTATTCAATCGAGGGCGTACGCTTTCTGAGGTCAACATCTTTGTGTTTGCACAGGAGTAAGCATAGCGCCACCTGATGATGGGGCACTCCACACCACACATGAGATCATGCATCTCAATAACACCCCCATGCCATCTCCCCAAAACACACAGACAAAGAACAGTCCATAGAATTGTACTTACTGTCACCGTGACTCCGCCTCTCATTCACAAATCAGTGTTCGATCTCAGCTCCGCCTTCACACACCCCGCTGATTGGTCGGATTTAAAAGGCTGCCGAATCCTTTTCCTGGAGAACATTCAAAACAAAACAAAACACATTCGTCATTATAATTTAAATATCCGATTTTATAAACACTGGTCAGTGATTGGCTTAATCTGATTAAAGTACTAGAGCATTCGCCTCTCAGCGCTGGGGATTCCTGGTTCGAATCCCAATCTTGGTGGGGTTTGCATGTTCTCCCCGTGTCTGCATGGGTTTTTTTGGTTTCCTCCCACATTCCAAAAACATGGATTCAAGGTAAATCGACTGCTCTACATTGTGTGTGTATCTGTGCAAGTGTGTATATGCCCAGCGATGGATTGGCCCTGTCCTGGATGTATCTGCCCAGCGTCTGAGATTTTCTCCCCAGGATGGGCACGGGGAACCCCACTGCGACCCTCATAAAGGAATAAGTGGAAGATAATGAATGAATGATTAAGGTATTAATTAATAAATCCAACCATCCATTCATTATCTTCCGCTTATTCCTCCATAGGGTCGCCCATCCAGAGGAGAACGTCTCGGGCGCTGGGCACCCAGGACAGGGTGCCAATCCATCGCTGGGCACACACTCACTCACACATACACACACTATACGGGGCAATTTAGAGCGTTCCATTTACCTGGAATCCATGTTTTTGGACTGTGGGAGGAAACCGGAGAACCCGGAGAAAATCCACACGGACACGGGGAGGACATGGAAACTCCACCCAGATCGGGATTCGAACCAGGATCCCCCAGCGCTGAGAGGAGAACATGCAAACCACCAAGCCACCGTGCCGCCCAGAGTATAAATGGCTATAAAAAACCCTGAAACAGAAGGAAGAACTCAAACTTGTGGGCTCTGTGGGGATCCAGAACTAATAATGTCACATGAGTGTGAAGGAAACTTTAGACGCATTGATTATGAGAGGTTCGGTCTCTCTTATAATGTCACGTTTTTGTCGCCGACTTCCAAAAATACATGGAAAAATGTCAGGAAGGACCCCAGGGGCATCTTCTCACTGCTAATCCAACCATACATTCAGATGTTCTCATACATCATTTGTGTTATTGATATGGTTTATGAAGGCAGGGCTGATTTATGAGGCAGGGAAAGGACATGTCGTTTTTCTCTGAGTGCACATGGTGCGAATCCTTATCGCGGCGCGTTACACGGCAACTTGGGATGCTATTGCGGAACTCCTTATTTCACCTTCATACAACCCCAATTTATTAAAGCTAAAGATTCATCCAGTCTGTCATTATCCTTCATCCTTTATCCGTCTCTCAGAATGGAGATCTGAGGTCTGAACAAACTGGTAATCTCACTTATACTTTTATTAAATTCCCAGATATCCTGTTCTGGGTGCCACGGCGGTGTAGTGGTTAGCACTTCTGCCTTTCAGCACTGAGGTTCTGGGCTCGAATCCCAATTTGTGTGTGTTTTCTCTGGGTTCTGCATTCCTTTATGAGGGTCGCGGTGGGGTTCCCCATGCCCATCCAGGGGAGAACGTTTCGGGTGCTGGGCAGATACACCAGGACAGGGCGCCAATCCATCGCTGGGTACACACTCACATCCACACATACACACACTATACTGGGCAATTTAGAGCATTCAATTTACCTTCATGTTTTTGGGATGTGGGAGGAAACCCAGGCAGACATGGGGAGAAGATGGAAACTCCACCCAGATTGGGATTCGAACCGGGAATCCCCAGCACTGAATGGCAAATGTGCTAACCACTAAGCCACCGTGCCGCCCCCTTCCAAGGTTTCTTCCCTAAAAATAACATCATAACAGGGCGTTTTTTTTTGCCACTGTTGCTTAGGGTTGCTGTTTGAGGGGTTTAGCCTTTGAACTCTGTAAAGCTGCTTTGTGACAACACACTGCTGTAAAAAGCGCTATATAAATAAATTACTTGATCTTTTAGGAAAAAACAGCTAAACTGCAAAGTTTAGCGTAGTACTGTGTTCTATCGGGATGACCGGATGCAGCTGCAACCAAGATTTTCTACAACTGCAGTTAATTATTGTTCTCGGTGCTTTGAGTGCTCAGAGTACAGTAGCGTCAGTGCTGGGACATCGTAATGTTGTAGTGCATGTGTCGTCTTGACTTCAACAGTCTTTTGGCCGACCCAGAGCTTTTCATCTTGCGTATCTTTGAATGTTTTCCTCAACCTTGCTGGCCGTTCACAGAGGCTGGTGCAGTGCATGATGGTTAATCATGCAGCTAGCCAGCATCAGTTGTGCTGTTTCCCCGCTGGTGTTACATAGCGCGAGGCGAGACTCCTATTCTTCCATGTCACTGCCTTTGGACTTGACCACCACATATCAAGTAGTATGTGGGTGGGGAAATTCTTAGCACTGCATTGACATTGAAGTCAGTGGTGTGTTAATGCGCCATTGCCATTAATTCTACATAACCCATCATGAGGGAGGACATGGAAACTCCACCCAGATCGGTTTTCATTTTATAACGCAATTTAACGCCATCAATTTGCATTGTCCTGGAGATCGACCTGTCGATCGCTATCCACTGGTTGGCGACCACTGGTCTAGACAAAGCATTGGTAATAAATTTATTTTAATTGACTTTATTTCAAAGGCAAAAAAAAAAGTCAACAGAACTATTTTATTAATTTAGAGCTGATTTGTAGCATATTTAGAGGGTGGTAGCTCAGTGGTTAGGGTGTCAATCAATCTGAAGGTTGTGGGATCAAATCCCTGGTCACTGAAGTTACAAATGTGGGTCCTTGAGCAAGACCCTTGGTCCTAATTGCTCTAGGGGTGTTGTATCAACCCTGTGCTCTGACCCAGGTATATTTGGAATTCGCTTTGGATAAAAGAGTCTGCTAAATTACCTAATGTAATTTTTTATTATTTTTTTCTGTGCTACAATGTTTATTCCTTGAACACAAAATGGACTATCTTACAAATTAGTCAATGACTACATTTAGCAACTTATAATTTGGCAACAGCTTGGCAACAGTGAATTAACTACCCATTATCAATTATCCCACAGCTGATGCTCTTGAGCCTTTTTATAATTCAGCTGTTTTTATGTGTCCATTCTCTAAAGTAACCAAATTACATTTGCTATCTATTGCTCCAGATTGGGTAGAATTATTTAGTTTCCACTCTTATTTTTCCAAGCGTTACTCTTTGCTACATTTGCAAGGTACAAAACAAGTTAAAATTTCCACCTGTATTCATCTGGCGTTTATTTTTTGCAAGCTATATTAACATCGTGACTGATTTTAAATAAAACACTAACCAACAAACTGCAAAGAATTTTCACATGGGTGTAATTTTACATTAGTGGTGTACTGTAAAGAGAATAGTGCAGCTTCAGTTGTTAGACATTGACCTTTACAAACTGTGCATTAGATAGTGGGGACAGACTTGAATGATGAGATTGTACTACCAAATCTAAAGCTTTTTGTTCGGATACATGGCCGTATGAACAAAAACACAGATTTTTCATTGATATGGGCCCTTTAACAGTTCTTCAATTTGGTTTTGGGAATAATAGTTCTGTATGGAAACACCTCAGATTAGAACTCATTTTTTTTCTCAGTGGTTCTTGTTCTTTACCACAAATCCTAAGGGTTTCTATTTCAACTATTTTTTTAAATGGTTCCTCCCCTGCTGGAAAACTCTACAAACAATCTGTGTGGTTCCATACCAAGGGGAAACGGATGGTTTATAGTTTCAACCATCAGGTCACATTCTTTTTCAGTTCCGACGCCGTATGTTCAAATCTCTGAAGTAAACAAAAAGCTTCAGTTTCTGTCAGCTCTCATCTACAGTTTCATCTCTGAGTGACTCAAATGGCTTTCTTTTAGGTGTGGTCAATTTTGGAACTTGTTTATTTGTTTATGTCTTTGGAAGTTCTTCCAGGAACTCCTGCACTTCTGAAGGATGATGTTGGTACAGACTGTTTAACACAACTGGCCTGTATAATTACAGTGTGAGTGGGAACCAGGAGCTTTTATAAATATTGAATGTTTTAATGAGATTTTAATACAGGTTTCACAGAGCAAAGTATATTTATATGTTATTTCTCAGTTTCAGAGTGGTTTTATTCCCTCCTGTCTGATGTATACTTTACATCCAGTATACTGGGTGGATAAAGAACCAGATAAGACTTTCTCCCATGTGACCCTCTTGCATGTAGTTAAAAAGTATGTGGAACTTCAGACTCTCTTTCATCACCAGGACAGTGATTTAAGAAAAGGCTTTATTTTCTATGGTTTCAGAACTAAAAATGACCAAGCAGTAGAGTAATTTTATAAAGTATAAAAATAATTTAGATATTAGTATTTTTAATAGGACAAAAAACTAATGACACGTGGTTTTAACTTCTATACTACTATTCTTCACCTTGCTGCTGCTTGCATGTTAATAATGAAGGTGTTGTAAAATGGAATAAGGCAGGAGCAGGCGTGCATTTTTGTGAATAATCCACAATTTTTAAAAAAAAGGAACATGCATTATTAGGAACCACATGCAAGTGGCAAGTATTCACTATAATGCACGACCTCGAGTGCCTTATTGCTTTTATAAAACGATTACCAGCACACTATGATAAAAAATAAAAACACAAGGTTTGATTCATAAGTACGTTGACTTAAAGCTAAATTGCTAATAAACTACAGTCCGTGTTTTAAAATAAACCCTGATGCAAGTAAAAAAAAAATCCAGTTTCTTTATCAATCAAATACTCTCTTTTATTGGACAAATCACAAAACACAGTTTATAAACATCTTCGGGAAACAGTATATTTCAATAAGTCATTCATTAATTATCTTCCACTTAATCCCCTACTAGGGTCGCAGTCGGGTTGTTCATGGTCATCCAGGGGAGAACGTCTCAGGCTCTCAGTATTGTGCTGATTTTATTTAGCAGCAATGTATACGATTTGTTCATTCTCAAGCACTTTTGTTAAATGCTTGAAGCCAGAGTCATACACTATTGTATATGTAGTATAGACGATAAAATGCTTCAGTAATGGTGTTGTTCCTGTCTAAATTCACATCTAGAGGCTGCTTTAAAGCAGTGAAGATTAATCGTTGAATTGTTCGGATTTATGGAACGTGGAATATGCATTAGCACGTTAGAAATGTTTTCACAAACTTACCCCACAACTATTGAACAATGCTGACATACCATCCGTGTTAATTAATTTTCAATTAATTAAAATTTTATAAACGCATGAAAGACATTGACTCTTTTAAATCAGTGTGGTGCTGCGGGGAAGCAGTTTGCTCGATCGTGGATGACGAGCTCTGCTTTGCACCACAATTTACTTTAATCTGTGGTGATTATTTAATTTGTTTTTTTTAATAGGTCTCTATTGCTACCCAATGTCATTTAGTGTTGATAAATAAAGCATTGTTAAAAGTCAAAAGTCTCTCTCTCTCTCTCTCTCTCTCTCTCTCTATATATATATATATATATATATCTATATATATCTACCTGTGTGCCAATCGCTACTTGCCAAGCACCTCGCGGCTTTCCCTCACTCTACCCGTGCACCACTCGCTATATGCCAAGCACCTTATGTAATCAGAATCAGAATACTTTATTGATCTCCAAAGGTAAATTCCCTCCACTCTACCTGTATGCCAATCGCTATACGCCAGGCGCTTCGCACTATTCGCTCCACTTAACCTGCATGCCAAATGCTATATGCCAACACTTCAATTACTATAAGTTTCAGTGCAATAGTGTCAATATTGGTATTGGTATGTAGACATATACAGATGCCTTGTCAATTCCACTGTATTTCAGCAAAGAGAGAGGGGCCACTGCGACTGGTCGCGCCGCCAACTTGTAGTAAAGTTTGGGATCACGGTGAAATTTTCTTGTTTTCAATGAAAACACTTAAAATTATGAAATAAAGCAAATAAACTTGACATACCGACATTGTCAGAAAAATAAATATTGATTTTAATAAAAATGACTGTGTACTGTATTTTGCCTTCATTAAAGAAGTTGCCTTTTGCAGCAATTACAGCCTGGCAGACTTTAGGCATTCTAGCTGTCAACGTTTCAAGGTAATCAGATGTGATTTCACCTCATGCTTCCTGTAGCATCTCCCACAACGTGGATTGGCTTGATGCAGCCTTCCTCTGTACCATACGGTCAAGCTGCTCCCACAACAGCTCAATAGAGTTTAGATCCGGAGACTGTGCTGGCCACTCCAATTCCAATCAGTCAGAATTCCATCTGCCTCTTTATTTGTTAAATATTGCCGACATAATTTGGAGGTGGTTTCTGGTCATTACAATTTTGTTGGATGAAATTGGCCCCAATCAAGCACTGTCCACAGGGTATTGCGTGGCATTGCAAAGTCTTGTGGTAGCCTTCTTCTTTCTTTCCTTCCACTCTGTAAAAATCTCCTATTTTACCATCTACAAAGCATCCCCACACCATCATGTTTCCTCCGTCATGCTTGACAGATGGCATTAAGTATTGGTCATGCATGTTTTCATTGGTCCTGCGCCTTACGAATGTTCTTCTGTTTGAGCCAAAGACCACAAACTTGGACTCATCTGTCCACAACACCTTCTTTCAATCTTCCAGTGTCCAATGTCTTTTCTCTTTGGCTCATCACAGTCCTTTCTTTTTATTGGCCAGTGTAAGGTATGGATTTTTCTTGGCAATTCTGCCATGAAGTCCAGCATCCAAAAATCTTGACCGTTGATGCCGACACTAGTGTTTGACGGGTTCCATTTAGTGTAGCTGTCCGTTAACGGCATATGAGGCATCTTTCTCTCAAACTGCACACTCTAGCATATTTATCTTCTTGCATAGATGTGCATCGGGGCCTCCCACTCATTTTTCTCTTCTGAGAGCTAGTTTGTGTCACTCTTTGAAGGGAGTAGTTAAGCATGGTAAGATTGTGTCTTGGCAGTATCTCGCATTGAGTAGTTTTCTTTCCTTAACACAACAACGGACTGACGGGTGTAAGCAAGCCAACAACTGCTGATGCTTCAGATACTAAACTAACCCAGAATATTGTGCTCCCTTTTATGCTCACTTACTAGTATAACATTTTTCAGCTGTGCTTCTCAATTGAGCAAGGTTGTCCTTACAACCAATTAGCCCTATAACATCCTTAACTTGGATTGGTGGCCATACCAGGATATTTAGGCAGATGACTGAGAATATGACTATTTGAAAAATAGGCCTTTATACAAAAATAAGCTTTAATACAAACATTTTTATTCTTTAAAATCATCTGATCACTTGAATTAATTGTGAAATAAAAATACTGTTTGTGAATTGCATGACATTGTGTTTTTCCTTCTTTTTTTTTTTTTTTTTAAAAAATGGCGATCCTATACTTTTAAGTGGTGGTGCATACTATACCACTTAAGTAAATTTTTAAAAACTTTTGAAAAATTGACTTAATTACATATCACTTTTGCTATATTATAGATCACTTTTTTGACAAGCTTTTGATTATTATTGACTGACTTCTTTCAGGGGATTAATAAAGTATTTGAGGACAGCCAATAGTTACTCTCCATACTGAGGAGTTGGCAACTGTGCCATAACGTTGAGATCGGAATAATCTGGCAACCCGCTTTGTGAGCAATCCAATGAACAGGGAGCGGTTCGGTTCGGTTCTGTGGTAAAAGAAACCTTTTAATAACCTGTGTCTCTCGGAACTCTGTACCTCCTAACGACCCGGGTAGAAGAGAAACCGAGTCAGAATTAGAACAGGAATGAAAAGAGAGAGAGAGAGTTGTTGGTGAATAAAGAACCAGCCGTGACCGCCGAACCCTCTGAGGTAAGTTTCTCCTGAACTCCAGACTCCCGTTAATGGACTTTTAAAGGCGTTTTACGGTTTAAACGAACCTTGAATTTCCTTTATTTCATCTGAGTTCGTTAACCCAGGACTGTGAAATAAACCTCTGTGTGTAATAATCTGTGAGGTAAAAGAATGGCTGAATGGCTCTGATGTAGTTTCGATGCCAAACCGCTGCTTTTCATTTATTACCTCAGAGTTTTAGGGGAATTTTATTTATTTATTTATTTATTTACAATTCTACACCTACAGAATTAAATATTGTCATTAAACCGAGGGAAATAACGGAATCCATCAACAATACACCCATTAATTATCCACTAGATCGTCTTTGATCATACAGTTGGGAGTTGTAGTTCTATATTTCCACTTTGTTGTCCATCTGCTTTTCTACATACTTTTTTGTTCACTTTGTTCTGTTCCTCACACCTCTATGATCCTCACTACTGCAGTGACTGTATGGGAACAGTTTGGGGAAGGCCCGTGCTCTTCCACTATGCCGGGACCCAAATGACATGGTCGGGTCACTTTGGCGTCAGAGAACTTAACCGGCTTACACAGAGCTGTGAGCTCAAATTGTCCGAACTGAGATTGTGATCCTGTTGTTCATCGGTATCTGACCTTACATGTGCTCGCTGCAGATACACTTCAAACTCTTGTAGAAAACCTAATCAGATGAGTGGAAGGTGTTTTTTCACATTGGAGCTCTGATTGTAGTTTAAACCAGAAATGGAAGTTTGTAAACAAACTTCAAAAGGTTGCCTTGAAAAGGAAACTTTAAAAACAACAACTCAAAAAGAAGAGGTGTAAAATAGTTTGAGCTTCAAAAGAAAAGCTGATGAAACATTTTTATGGATTCCTATGACGAAAACGAGGGTGGCACGAAAAGCGTATGCCATATTGCTCCAACAAGCACAAGCAACCTAAGTGGCTGTGGATGTTACGATGCTGCCAAAATTCAGCGCTGTCTGTAAAAGCAGTGGGAAGGAGAAACATCTAGAAAATGTGTGCAGGAATAATAATAACTAGAAATGGAAGTTTGTGAAACAAACTTGGCTTGGAAAGGATAGCGAGACATTTCAAATGTTTGAGCAAAAATAAAAAAGAACAAGAAGTTGGATTTTCCAAACCAACTTTATAATACATACACAGACACACAGACGTGTGGAGACGCGTGTCAGGTCCTTAATAAAATAAAAGGAAGGAAATGTTAAAGGGAAGTGTTTTTTAACAGAGAGGAACACTGTTTGGATCCGGACTTGTTGTATGTGCTTCCCTGAAATACTCACAATGACTTATTTTTTTTAAGCGATTCAAGCACGAAGTGATTTTGCTTAGATTTAAAAAAAAAAAAAAAAAAAAGTATTTTATTAGAATTCTTTTTCTCGGTTAAAACACGTTTGGCAGCCAAGACTGTCAGTCCAACAGACACCAAACTTTGAGGGTAGGTGCAAAATTTCCATGATTGGCCTATGGTTGGCACTGTAGAGCAGAAAAACGCGTTTATGCTTCCAACTTGTACCCAATTTTTCTAAAAACTACACTCATTTTTTCCCAAACTCCCACACTGCATAAGCTCCACCCAATTAGATTTTTGCTTATTAACATCATTTGCAAACTAGTCCTACTTTTTTCGGTCCACCCCCTTGTGTTTGGTATCAAAAAATTCTGCAGAGCGTACTCATTAATAATTATCAAAACAAGTTGGACTTTTCCTTTCCGTCAGGACGCTACATGCAAAATAATCCAAACTTAAAAATTCTGATTACTTCATCATTTATAAAAAATATTTATATAAAACTTAAAAAAATTCTTTAACTTCACAAACATTCAGCATCCGTTCCTGAGGAGGCCGATTCAATCTGGTGCTTTTGGTCTAGGGACCTTTTCTTCTTGGCCAGGCAGATAAATGTAAATTAATCTATACCCAAAGGTGGCAAAAGTACATGAGTTCCTTACGTAAGTAAAAGTACTAGAAATCTAGTAAAAAACTACTCAAGTAAAAGTTGAGGAATGACTAACATTTTTTAACTCAAGTAAAAGTATAAAAGTACATGATCTCAAATGTACTTAAAGTACAAAAGTAAAAACATTTTTTCAAAATTAATTTGTAACTCAAATTTCTTTAACAGGGTCTTTTTTTATTGAAGCCCAATCATGAAAACATACTACACACCACTATTTAGTGGCTGAATAAGAACATTTAAGAAGTAGAAGTAATGTTTAGAATTCAGAACTACAATAGCCAATCAATATTACAGTAATGCTTGGTTTTGATGCTCCATTGATCAAAAACTTATCTAATGAGAGACCAGAATGAGAGACCTTAATAGTAGCTGGTTCTCAAAGTTCTTTGAATCCAAGTGTGCTCTTTAGGGACTGAAAATTAGTCTTGCTGTGCAAAAAAGTGTAAGAAGCACTCGGCGCTCCTTACCTGTTTGTGGTTTCCTTTCAGTTAGTTTAGTTGTTTTTGTTTTGGTTTCATCCTGTTTTAGTTACTTAACTGTTCTGTTCTGTTATTTGTTCATTTATTGTCATGTGACAGGGACTTTTGTTTCATAAACTCTTGGTTTCTGTTCGTCCCTGTCCTTGGTTGTTGTTGTTGATTGTTTTTGTATTGTGTGTTTGTGGCCGTTTTGATTAAACGCTATTTTTGTTAACCTGGCAACCTGTCTCTTCTCTGCTCAACTCGGGCGAGCACTCGTACGGGTTCCGACGCGCAAAACGTAACAAAAAGTCTGAATGTAGGACTACAGCAGGACCTCGCAATTCAAATTTTACATATTCACTTCACGTTTTTGGGCACTGACTTGACGCTACTGCTGTCCTTGGAATCCATTGTCTTGTTTGTTTGCTTTTATCCCCCCGCGTGCTTACTGCTGGGGTCTGTAAGCCGCCAAAGTAGCCAATCAGAGTTTCACTGTGCCTCCCCCCTTCCCCCTTCACATCCAGTATGATTACGATTTGCGCTTCATTGGGACGCTGAAGAAAATAGCCTGATTAAAAAATACATAAATAAGGAAATTGTTAAAACTAAAGTAACTGTTTAAAACTGTTTTGAAAATGTAGTGAGTGAAAAGTATTTTTTTTTCTTTTGAAATGTAGTAAGTAAAAAGTATTAAGTGATAGAAATACTCAAGTAAAGTACAGATACAAAAAAAAGTACTTAAGTACAGTTACAAAGTTCTTCTACTTCGTTTCTTACCACCTCTGTCTATACCTGTTATTCTAACAGTTGCTGCCTGGGAACTGTGTACAGGGCTGCCAACCGCTTTGAACACGTGTGCTCACTTTACTCAGTGTGTATGTATGTGTGTCACTGCAGGGATGGGGGTTACATGTGGAGGACACACTCCTCTGTGTGTGAGTACAGTAGGCAAGAAAAACAAGCATGATCTGTTTAGTCAGTGTATTTATGGCGACATCTAGCGGCACTGTGGTGACACTGCAGTGGAAACTTCATAATTTCTCTAAATGTGCTGATGTGTTTTCCTGCCCTCAGACAGTCTGGATCTGTCTAATCTGAGCAGCTGCCGGCATCGGCATTGTTTTTTTTTTTCCAAAAGAAATACAGAATGCTTTTTTTAGTTAAACAGACAAAGTTATATATTAAAATGAATAAAACTTTAAAGTCGTTTTTGGGGAAAATAGTGCAAGGAAGAGATTTTTACAGTCTGGCATTTCATCTCTGTTCATCATTTAAAGATGTTCTGAAGTGTCTCTCTCACACGCACACACACACACACACACACACACACACACACACACACACACACTCTCCTTGATCCTGTCAACTTGAAGTTAATCAGGCTGTGTGTGTGTGTGTGTGTGTGTGTGTGTGTGTGTGTGTGTGTGTGTGTGTGTGTGTGTGTGTGTTTCATCTTGTTGCAGTGCTGTGATTAAAGAGGCAGCCCCGCTGTGGCACGCTTACACTCCTCCTGATCTCGCACACTCTTTCCGGATCACTATGTTTGCCCTGCTGCTTGTTGCCGTGCTGCTGGCTGTGCACTCTCACGGTGGGTGGCATGTTCTCCTCCCTTCTCTCACATTATCCGCAAAGCATACGCTAAACTTGGGGCTCATTTCACACTGCAGGAACTTTTTCATAGTTCTGGGAACTGTTGGAGAAAGTACTCGGTTTTGGTTTATGCTGCACAGGAACTGGGAGTAATGATGTTTATAAAACCAAGAAACAAATAAAAGCATGACTATCTTTGACATTAGCAACTGAAAATGTTGATTTTATTTATTCAGATCCAAACAAACGCTTTTTTAATTAGCGATTAGGGAATATGACGTCAGTGACCGCGTGTTCTGTTGATACCGAGTAAATGCAATTTCACTGTCTGAACACCAGAGGGCGCCGATTGACTGCACTACAGTCCTGGTTACATGGCGCTGCTGGGGTTGACGCTCCATGATTGAAAAGCAACGGGTCCGTTCCTGGACAGGCTGGACCCTCTCCGTGTCGCGTTTGCATGTTCTCCACATATCTGTGTGGGTTTCCCTCTAGGGTAAAACTTTGTTTGTTTAACCCACTATTGATTCATTTTCTAATCCTCATGTCCTGATTGGACTGGTGTGCTGGAGCCTATCCCAGTGCTCATAGGGTGGGGAACCACACGGGATTAGTTGCCAGTGCATCACAATCACATTTGCACCTGGGATCCTACCAGCATGTTTTTTGGACTGCGGTATGAAAACCACACAGACAGATGGAGAACATACCAACTACTACTTTCAGTGGTTTGCTGCAGTCGTAGGTGGATGTGTGTACATGTCATAGTGTGTGTATGTACACACTGCTCAAACAATAAAAGGAATACTAAAACACCACATCCTCAATGAATAAAATACTTCAGTTGAAAATCTTTTATTAGTAGACAGTGGAATGCTTTGAGAAGAAAATAACATAAAAATGTTAACATAAAAATTATTAACCCATGTTTTAAAGTGTGCACATAATTGTTATGTATTGTGTTTAATATGTGTAAATAGTAAACATGATGTGTGTGTATAGTGAACATGGTGTGTATTTTGTGTGTGTGTATGTCCCTGTGTGTATTGTCTCCATTGATTTCCCCCACCTCTCAGGGAGTGAAAGGAGAATTTTAATGTGATTGGATATTAAAACCCTGACTAAAAGCATCGTAGCTGTTGATGCGTTTGGCGTGTGCCCCGCGCTGGCGTTTGCCGCTGCCCTTCCCTGCGTGCGCTCTGTTTCTGCGTTTGAATCTCCAGTGGTGGAGCGTGTGAGGTCGCCGTCTCTTCTCGGGATTATCAGGCTTAATCCCTCTGCCGCTCCTTATCCTCATGCTTCTGCTCTTCTGATAATTGCTCATATCTTGGGCCGGGATTAAACTCGCGCTCGCACGGGATCCAGTCCGCGCCCGCTCAGCAGGACGCATACAAATTGGACAAAGATTCTTTTGAAGTCGTCTCTGCCGGGCCTATATTTGGAACCTCGGTTCTGTCTGTACAGTTTATCATCTCTGTTGGTTATGCCGGGCGCGTGCAGCTTCTGAGCCTCGTTCAGAAGCTGAGTGATTATTCAGGTTCCGGGTTCTTAAGAACATGTCACCTGCACCTCAGACGACGTCGCTAAATGTGTACCTATGGCTTTGTAGTAACAGTTTGGGGAAGGTCCTTTTATTCTAGTCTAGTGTAGTCTATCAAGATGGCGACTGGAGTGGAAGAATGTTCAACACCAGTGAGATGAATTAGAACTGAGATTGTGAGGCAGGTCTTTTCATCCAACTTCAGTGTCTGACCTCACACGTGGGCATGCTTCGAAATTTTGAAGTAAGACTTTTCAGAAGAGTAGGCGCTGTTCTGTGATGTCACAGATTCAAAAACCTCACAGAGAACCTCACACCATCTGATTTAGTAAACAAAGCGTACCTGTCAGGGGTGTAACGCTAAAAATGGCTTCATCAAAAAATCTCAAGAGAAAATTTGAGTGCCAGAACCAGATCTTTCCTGATGAATGAACAGAGAAATACGCCTTCATCCTCCAGTTTTATTAATGCAGAGTTCACACCCCTGATCTGTAACCAGGGTGTCTCTGAAATATCAGATGGCACCACAAAACAAAGCATGCTCATTTGAATGCAAGCAAGCGACTGTTTGAAAGCAGTCGTGTTATAATTTTTACAATACTTAAGTGGCGTCTCTGGAGTGTGTGGGGGGCCAGGCTCCGTCCACCCACCGGCAGAGCATCATGGGAACTGGGAAGAAAATGGTTAATGTTTTATTTGTTTATTTTGTTTGTCAATTTGTTTTGGGAGATTTGGGAATGGGTTGGGTACATTTTGGGGGTAAGCTGCATTTGTACTCGTTTCACCATGAATGTGTTTTGTAACCAAATGAATGGCCTGTGTGTCGGGAGCGCAAATAGAGGGGATTAAAAACGATGGTTAAACAACTGTTTTAGGTGGATAAAACCAGCAAATACAGTGAGTTGTTACCATGATGGACTCGAACTAATTAATAGTGTTTGGTGATGTAAAACTAAGATATCGTGGATACTCGGCCCAGAGGCATAAAAATGTGTACGTTTTTACAGATACTTGGCTACGTGTGGTCGAGAGCTACAGGCCTGCTTTTACCATTTAGATCAAAAACACTTGAATGTGTGCTAGCTATCCAGGTTTCGAAACAGTAAATTAGCAGATTCTACTGTCCACTCCTTTCAATCTAGTTCTCTGGTACGACACTTGAATCGCTTATATA
>JAOUQT010307565.1:0-15350 GCA_025769995.1 Xyliphius kryptos | reverse complement strand
CTCTGTAAAGCTGCTTTGTGACGACACACTGTTGTAAAAAGCGCTATATAAATAAATAATTACTTACTTACTTACTAATTACGTCCAAATGCTGTTCATAGACAATAGTTTAGCATTCAACATGATTATTCATGCCACACCGACCCCACACCGATCTGGGACTTCATCCATCCCTGTGTTACTGGATCTGCAGTGCAGGTGGACAACCATCGCTCACGCTTTCTCACTGTCTGCTCCTTAATGGACTGTTTTGACTCCATTACGGTACTCATTATACACCTATGACTGTGTGACCAATTCCAGCTCCACACCCATCATTAATTGTGCTAATAACACCATTGTAGTAGTCAAGGTTTCCAACAATGACAAGAGGGCATACCTGGAGGACATTACATGCCTGAGGAGCTGGTGCCAGTCTAATAATCTCTACTCAATGTCAGCAAGACTAAGAAGCTAATCTACAAAAGGAAACAGACGAGAAGCTTACACCCTGCGAGGTGTAATCAATGGTGCTGCATCGGAAAAAGTGGACAGCTTGAAATACCTAAGGAACTTCACACTGCTCTCCAAGGTCCTGCAAAAATTCTACTCCTGCACCGTTGAGAGCATCCTCACTGGGAAGACCTGGTACAGAAACAGCACCCAACTAGAGAGATGGTTCCTACAGAGTGTGGTACAATAGGATAAGTGCACCATCCGAGTAGCACTTCCAGACCATCTACGAGTAGCCATGCTGGTCCAAAGCTTTTTCACTTCCTGAGGGCAAACAAAGAGAGCATCTTCCCAATGGCTATTTGGACTCCGAACCAGGATTAAACCAAACTTCATCCTGGGCACAGCACCTGTTCATAATAATTCTTGCCACTTTAAATGGCACTTATCAGAATCAGAATCTTTATTTCGCCAAGTACAGATGTGTGTGTACAAACACACGCTCCTGATCAAAATTTTAAGTGTGTGGGTGTGTGTGTGTGTGTGTGTGTGTGTGTGTGTGTATACACATATTAATTCTGAATTTTTAAAAATATCTGCTACCAACATCATACAAAAATATTCCAGTGAGAATAAATGCAGTTATTTACAGTGAGGAAAATAAGTATTTGAACACCCTGCAACTTTGCAAGTTCTCCCACTTCATCATGAGGGGGTCTGACATTTTTCATGTTAGGTGCATGTCCACTGTAAGAGACATAATCTAAATACAAATAAATCCGGAAATCATGCTTATTAAATACTTTAATTGTGTGTTAGAAGTGGGAGAACTTGCAAAGTCGCAGGCTGTTCAAATACTCATTTTCTTCCCTGTAGATGTACCAGGGATCTGTGCATGCACACTATTTTTCCACCCTTTGAAGCTTGTTGCTGGTGCTCATCACAAACATTTGGTGTGTGGTGAAAAAAAAGATCGGACACCTTACAAGTACATTCAGGATATATTTATATTATAGAAAGTCAAAGAAGTGAGAGCATCCAGAACAACCTCAGGAATGCTCTGCTGCAGACTTCCTATGATATAAATAAATCCTGTACTTGTAAGGTGTCCGGTCTTTTTTTCCAACACAGGTGTTTTCATATTTGCTTAATAATCTTACTAAAAGGCATGCAATCAAAGTTTCCTAACTATTAATCTGCTATTTTCTTTTAAAGTGCATAGGTTATGTTATACTGAAATTGCCTTATAAACAAGTGTGAAACCAGGTTTTTATAATTTCACTCACTCTGTGTGATGGGCTGGTGACTTGTCCAGGGTGCGTCCCTGTCTTTTGCACTAAAAGTTTAAATGCAAATAATAATTTAAATTATTTTAGCAGTACCACCAGGTAAAAAAAATAATCCTGGTTATGACACCCTAAAAGTTCTGGCTGGAGATGTAATTTCTAAAGAGAGGATATTTATATAAGCTTTTCATAGTGCATTAATTCAACTGTCAGGAAAAAGACGTTCACTGTCAGAATGGCTTTATTAGTTTTCCTCTAAGCCTTGCGTCAACCTGCCAGTCACTGGTACATTCTGACAGCCAAAAAGAGTTCTGCCCGCATTCACCTGCATTGAAGCATTTATTGATCACACTTTTTATTGGTTTTTTTTTTTTGTTTTGTTTTTTTTGTTTGTTTTTTTGGTGATAAACAAATACATTATCACTTTAGAAAATCAATTTCACAGGCAAATCTAAAATAAAGACCTATTTAGACAAATGGTAGGTGATGTATTAAACAAAAAGTTATGAAAGCTGAAATTCCAAATTAGGAAATCAAACTAAACTCACCACAATCGAAGTCACAATTCTACACAGTATTCTCTTTGCAGAGTAAATAGAAATTCAAATCAATTGGTAACCTACAACACCACGTACATAAAAACCCAAGTCCCATAATTTATCTGCCACAGAGAAAGACATGATGCTCAATTCTTTTTCATGGTTTAAAAGGATTAAAAGTAAAGCAGTCAATGACGAGGTCCAACAAATATTTAAAGTTTTATCATTCATTAAATCTAAAATTGCTGCAAATTCATGTACAGTGCCCTTCTTAATTATTGGCACCCCTACTTTAAAATGTCTTAATAATTCCTTCTTTCCCATTTCCTATCTTGACTAAGAAATAATTAGTTCCTATAAAATGTCCTGTTCCACAATTATTGGCACTCTTAATTTCTTAGCCGTGCGCCAATTGCAAAAGAGATGACTAACACCAGGTGCTATATATTTTAGATTGCTGCTGCAATGACTTATATAATTGTACTAGAACATAAACCAACACCCAGCGTGCCACTTCAATGCTCAGAACCAACCATCTATAATGCTTATTCTGTGAACCATCCATAATGCTTCTCCTGACAATTAGAGAACAGAGGACTTAAATGTATGCAGAGAAACAGATGTAGTACTGCATATAATTGAAGTTTTATTAAACTTGCAGTAATATGCAGTAATATGGTGATATAAAGAAAATAGATAATGCGTGTATAACAAAAAAGTTATGTCTAACATACTGTATAATAAATATATGTAATTAACATTAACGTTGTCATAAAGATGTATTTTAATTTCCCATTAATACAATAAGCGCTTTGAAAATCAAAATCAATGCAGAAAAATGTTAGTCACACTAGCAAAGCTCATTAAACTGTAAATATTTAGCTAATACTGTCAGGGGGAATTCATTTCCCACTCCTTAGTGAATGTAAATTATTTCAACAAGATGTCAAGAAAAAAAAAACATCTTTAAATCGCAGTTACAGGACCGTGCCAGTCAAACCCAGCCCACACAGTCAATCTGAATGGCCTTATTGTCCATAAAACCTGTATGAAGCAGATTCTGGCAACTGCCAGGTGCCTGATGTGGATTTGTGCTATAGGCTTCTGATAAAGGAACAGGAACACATCTGGCAAGACAGCATTGCCTGAGGAAAATCACTGACAGCAAGTGGACCTAAAGGGAGCCCTTAAACACTAGGGGTTTGTGCTTATAGTAAATACACACACATACAACAGATTCTTCTGACAAACATACCTTCTGGCCGCATTACACCAGCCTGCTAAATTGCTGCTATAATCAGAAAGCTGGAAATGCAGGGGGAGCCTCAGTTGAGGAGTGTGTTGATGTAGGTCTGTCATAAATGCAGCTACACGTACGGCTGCTCTCAGCTGCCCCTCCCCAGCCATCAGCACACAGCCACATGTTACAGAACTACAAAGTGAGTGCAATACTTTATACACTTGCACTGGAAAGTGGTCCAGTGAGAGAGCCCTCCTGCATTCCTAAAAGTACAAATCAGCACTACGCTAGCAGGCAAAACAAACGGAAAAGAGGAAACCCTGTCTAGACAGAACTGTTCCTGGCCTGCTATGCATGCTGGGTTACTATTTACACAGGGCAAAGAAAATAAGGTAAAAGTAAACAGCCAAGGAAAGAAAGATGCAGAATCCATGGCAGAAGAATCAGAAGGGTGCATGCCTGAAAGTTAGTGTAAAAGAAAAAAACAATACAAAACAATAGACGGTGATGGAAAAAAGCAGAAAAATGATGAGGAAACAAAAGTTTGAGTGAAAAAAAGAAAATATGAAGAGACAAGTATACCATACGCCAATATAACTCCAATATAAATTTAAATGTTAACGAGATTTAATTACAGTAAATAGTTTTGTTTGATTGGTTGATTAGTTTTTAGCACGTTTATGTCACCATATTTGTGACAAGTAATATCCATCCATTATCTTTCTACATAAAATCTATATTAGGCTCCCGGGGCGCCCCCATGCCCATCCGAAAGGTTTCAGGCGCTGGGCAGATACTGCTAACCACTAAGCCCGTCATGTACTATGTGATTTTATATCTTATACTGCATAAGATATAGTGAGTTTGTAATTATATATTTCAGAGGGTTTATTATGTTTAATTTTAGTCAAACTTAGTTCCCGTTTCTCCTCATTTTGAAATATAAAGAGTTTGGATAGCCTTTGTCTTTTTGTTATTTTATTTTATGTTTAGAGAATTAATATTATTAATTTTGGTATGCTTACCCTTGACGATAGAACCTGTTCGTTTGTCTAAGTGTCCCAGGGTCTATTAAACTGATTTTGTTTAGTACTGTATATAATAAATTCACTTTTACAATAATTTTTTGTGCTTTTTCTTAGTATTTTTTTTTTTTGTTTTATCATGGTGATCCTTTCTTGTTTAAAATCTTTGTAAATACACGGGTAAATACACGTAACAGGTGGAGGCTCATCCACTTTTGGTTTCTTAAAAATGCTAAATAGAAGTTGTGCATTAGTACATATAAAATCCAAGATAATTTTTGTTATATCTCCATCTTTGGAGGCTGAGTTGTTGATGGCAGCAGAATTATAGATTTAATTACCACGTTCTGCTAGAAAGTGAGAGATATTTTAATTAAAGGGAGGCTGCTGATAGCTCCAGATACAGTGAAGGGTGCCATGGCAAGAACTGCCAACTTTCAAGGTGGAGGGTTTTTTATATGTGAGCATCAAGCTTCAGGTACTCTTCTAAATGCACAGAGTAATGCAAGTATGGCATGTAAGCTAAGGGAGACAGATCTTATATTAATGCAGCGGTTATGTGCTCGAGTTGGAGATGAGAAAAGGTTCTGCTTCTTAGCAGTCGGCTCCCCAACTCTCTGGGTTTGATGCAAGTCGGCACGTCTCTCTAGAACCTCTTTTAGTAGTTTTGCATTGTATGACATGTTTGAAGAAAAAAAATAAGACGAAATGACACCTCAATCACTAAATCTCATAGAATAATCAGGGCAAAATGCTAAATGCCAAACTGCCCCAACATTGAGTACCCAACAGAATCCATTTCATGCTGAATATTGTAATGTCTGTAAGCTTAGAATCCTTTGTAAATAGCATGTGAAAAAGTAATCATTGACCACCATGTTCATCATTGTATATGTAGTTACAGCTGTATTTGATGGTTAAGGTTGATTGTTAAGTGATGTGTGCTGAGGGAGTGTGTGCTCCGAGCAGAAAAATTTTGCTCTTTGGCCAAACAAGTGGTGGTATTTTGGGAATGTGGTCTAAACCCAATCTGATATTATGTTTTACCATAGCAGTGACAACATTGCAAACAACAAACACATCACGCACACACACCCCCACACACACACACACACACACACACACACACACACACACACACACACACACAACTAGAACACAGAACTACACCACTCAATGAATTCTATTTGCTGACAGCACAAGGTACCCAATAGTATACATCTGGGGAGAAATATCAGGACTGAAATTACAGTTAACATGTTAACACTGTGACTTAGCCCAGCTTAACGCTGGGATTCCCCATTTGAATCCCGATCTGGGTTAAGTTTCTATGTTCTCCTCGTGACTGTGTGGGTTTCCTCCAGGTTCTCCAGTTTCCACCCACAGTTCAAAAACATGGATTCAAGCTAAACTGAACGCTCTAAATTGCCCTGTATAGTGTGTGTGGCTGTGTGAGTGAGTGGGCATGGGCAACCCCACCACGACCCTAGTAAAGAATTAAGCAGAAGACAATGAATGAATGAATAAATATCGAACAAGGTCCACAAACATGTTCACCATTATTTCAAACGCTAAATGCACTGCTTCCTATCTTAAGTTGAATTTACCAAAAAGAGCTTCTACTTTATTTTTGTGAATTCTTTTTTATTTATTCAAAGTAATTATTGTGAAAACATGTGCTGGGTGAAGGGCTCACACCTTTCTCCAAACAATGCCCGCCTATAACAGGCGAAGAGGAACCACTGAGCAAACCGCTTGTTCCTACAGCTCAAGGGATTCAAATGTTAAAATGTTAAGTGCAAAGAGAAAACAATGTGGCTTTCAAAGAGAATACTTACTGACTTCAAAAGCAGCAGTTGGGTGCACACATTCCATTATGTGGCACAGATTTTGACCACAAGTTAAATCTTTCTTGGACAAACTAAATGCATGCAAAAAAGAAAATAAATAAATAAACAAGGCCAACAGGGAGGAAAGAGAAAAAACAAACCTCAAATGCTGTAAACCATTTGAAACAACACACAAAAAAACAAGATAATGAGTGTCTTACAGATGCTGTCCTGTAATTAACAGGCCTTTGGCGGGTATAAGCACTGCCCTGCAGATATTTTAATGCTGAGCCAAAGCCACCAGATCACAGCATAAAAGAAAATGATCTTTTCTGTACAAAATTACAAATATAACCTCTTAAGCTTCTACCTTGTAACACGGACACTTTTAATGTGATGGTTTAAATAAAAGGAGAAAAATACACTGTAGCTTTAAGTGACAATGCAAGGACTCACTGGCAGACGCGGGAGCACTGGGAATACATTTGCCAAGTTAGGGCAGCACTATGAATGCAATAAGTTTTAAACGTGTTTGACACTGGATTACTGCATGGCACGAATAGTAAAAATGGTTTATGGTGTGTGTATGTGTATTTGTTTGAAGCGAACTTAGTGAAACAACTGTTAGCAAGCCAATGTTGCTGACTGTGTGAAGAACTTTACAACAAATAATCTGCATTCCCTTTTTAAAAAAATATAAGAACTGAGAAGTTTGGAGAAAAGCAAGTGATTCATCAAAGTATCATTAGTCATTTAGTTTATCTGAATTTTGCTAAACATTGTAAGTAATTCACAGATTTTTCCATGTAGTTCACATGACTTATATAGGACTCTCAAAAGGACCACATGACATGGGTGATTAGTCATCTTCAAAAATAAATAAATTAAAAACTTGTACATTTCTTACACTTCCACATAAAACAGGCCAATAATTTTGGTATCATTACCTAAAAGGTATAAATTATTCTGATTTCAGAAACTCTTAGCTTAAAATTTTAGCAGAAAATATCACATTGTAGGGTGCATCTTAAGCCTGTTAAACCATTTTGATGTAGAAATGTACATTACAAAAAGACTCAAATGTTTGAACCTGGGACTTTTTGGTAGTTGAATGTTGTAGTTTTGTGAGGTCATTGTGTGGTGTGATCATTTAATTATGGTATTTGTTATATTATTTAAGGCCTGTCAATATTCACTGACTACAAAACAGATCACGATGTGTTTTCAGCTTCTGAAGATACTAATTGCTGCACGATTGTACAATTTTTCATGCTTGATTTAAAACTTGAATTGCATAGCAGTCTGTGGTTGCGTTCTGATTCTCATCTTCTACAAAGCCATCCTGCTGTAGCATATACAGAATGAGGCCAAGAATTGCTTTCTACATGACTATGGACTTCCTGGAAAAACACCTCATTGTGATGTGAGCATGTCACTCGAAAATCACAGTAAACACATCTGCATCAACAATTTATTAAAGGCAACATTTACTTTTAAGAGGACAACCTGGTCTTATTGTGGCTTTACAGCATCTTAAGGCGCTATAAACAGTGTGATTTTTCATTAAAAGGACTTTAGAAATGACATTTTCTAAAAAAAAAATAAAAATAAAAAATATCCAGTAATTAAACAGGGTGGTGGCTTACTGGTTAGCTTGTTCACCTCTCAGTACTGGAGATTCCCGGTTTGAATCCCAGTCTGGGTGGAGTTTCCATGTTTTCCCCATTGTCCGCATGGGTTCCTTCAGATTCCTCCCACAGTTCAAAAACATGGATGCTCAAAAATTTCCCCTATAGTCTGTGCATTTGTGTGAGTGTGTGCCCAGTGTCTGAGACGTTCTCCGCAGGCTGGGCATGGCGAACCCCTCCGAGCCCATCATAGAGGAATAAGTGGAAGATAATTAATGAAAGTAAATACACATTTAATCTCTAAAAAGAAGTTTAACTAACTGTTAAAGCCCAGGGATCTTATGTGTTGTATGGGAAGCTTCTGCAACAATCATTGATCAAATATGGTATCAATAAGTGTTGTGGAATGCTTACATACATATTTATTTTTGCTTTTAATCACTAATTAGAGGGCTTTGGAAAAAAAAAATTCTTCTTATCATTATTATTCTTTTTCTTCAGCACTTTTTTGCAATTAATGCGGCCCGAACACCGTAGGAAATTCTGGTCTATAATATTTTAGCTCTGTTGTATGTTGTCTATACATCTTAGTGTTCATAAATGTGTTTTGACCAGGGTAACCAAGGAACAGACACGTTTAAAGAGACACATGTGGTACATAACACTAGGAGGTAATGCTTTATTCTTCAGCTGCTGAAGGATGAAACAATGTTACACATATAAGGACAGAGCACTAATAAAAATCTCCATTACTCCTTCTGCCCTCTTGACCTCGTTTAATATATCTTTTTCCGTATTTACCTATTTTGTGTCTTGTGCTTTTTGTTCACACTCTCTCTCAAAGCCTAGTCTTTAGAACTTGTTAAGAGACAGATAATCAATCACTGGCAGTTCTGTGGAATTGCCATGCCATGGATGTTGAGATCTGCAACACATTAAAATTAAATTATACAGGGCAAAGCATTAAGTCATGAAAACTATAAGTGCACTGAGTGTAAGGACATTGACCTTGTAAAAGAAGTAGTATTGCTAAGCAGTATGGTAATTCCCCCATGAAATCTTACCAATGCCAAATTGCCCCTGAAAGCTGATCCAACTAAAAGAACTGTTATGCATTTCATTATTTAAAAAATGTTGAGAAATAAGAGTTATAGAAAATTTCATTTTAATTTATTTGCTCTTTTTTATTTTTAAGTAAAACATAAATAAATATACAGTGACATACAATTTACATTGGCTGGAACTGTTGATGTTTTTAATTATTATTACAAACCAAACATACCCATTCTTAACCATAACCCATCATGATATACCACAACTCTGTTTTGGCTATTTAAAATAGAAAAAAATGTAATAAGAAATGAAAAATAAAACAATAAAAAGAAATTAATCTTTTGTTCACTACTCCTTTAAGTAATTGCAGCTGATAATGCAGAAAGCCTGTGGACTTACCCACAAACTAATTAATGTTCATCCAAGATCTACTAGGCAACAACATATAAGGCATGCACTAATAGCTACATTCAAACCAAAATGCCAGTGCTGAGGGTTAAAGTCCATATTAAAAAGATCAGTAAGGCCACAAGAAAATGTCTTAAACCCTAAAATTGTTCAAACCAAAACAAGAAGTTACAGCTCCATCTAGTGAACAACATTCTGTTATAAATCAATTCAAATCAAATGCTTACAAACATGCATACATTCACAGGATCAGCTTACTATGTTCTTTGATTTTATAAAGACCATCTGTGTTCAAGCAGCAGCATATGGGAACGTAGCTTCCAGTGGCAGGTTGAATTATTGATTCAAAGAGGGAGCAGCTATTCCCACTCCAAGCTGAAACAAGCAATAAGTGTCTGCACCTCTTTACAGCAATTTATCCTGAAACACCAAGTTTAGTCACAATGCCTTTGGTTTGAAAACTGGGCTAAACTACTGGGGAACAGCTACAGACCAAAACAAAAAGCATTATTTCCCCCCCACCCCATCTTTATTCTATACCTATAAAACCCGAAGCCTTCCCTCCCTCCCTTACTCACTCCCACACTCATCACTATTCTCCCACTTCCCGTCTACCTACAGCATTGAAACTTCGCACAGTTATTCCCCACCATGCACTTGGAACAACTAAGCAGTTTTCACTTTAAAAATCCCACCGTGGGCCCCACCAGGGAACCCCATCTGAATCACAGGCCCTGATTAAATTGGGCACGTCCACTTACCTCACAAACTTCAAATTTGGCAGAGATGTATAGGAAAACCTTTACAGTCAAAAATTCCAAAAATTTCCCACGGAGGACCTACCAGGGGACCCAATTAAAAATATGGGCCCTACTCTAATGCGGCACTTCCACACATCATACAAACTTAAAATTTGGCAGGTATGTCCAGGATTGTTTCTACATTCATAGAGATATCAAAAATTCCAAAAAATTCCCACGGGAACCCAATCCAAAATACAGGTCCTGCTTTAACTGAACATGTCCACTCACATCACTTACTTTAAATTCGGCAGAGATATACAGGACGACCTCTTCACTCATTGAGATATAAAATTCCCACGGGTCCTACCAGGGGACCCAATCCAAAATGTGCTTCGCAATGACTTAACAAATCACAGGGTCAGTTTCTTAAGGTCGTAGGTGTGTCGTAGCGTAATTATTTAGATTTTTTACTTTCAAATTATGCAAATAGTGCAACTAAACAATTATACTGTGGCAGGGGTTTAGAGAAATATTTAACACAGGACTTTGGGGCAGAACTGAAAGTGCTGAACAGTAATTGGAGGTAATAAATACACTTGTCCCAGGTTTCAATGATAATCTATTTGCAGCTTTTATAAACCAGGTAGAGACATACAGTATGGAGAGAAATTGCAGAAGCCAGTGATGTCAGCACTAAACAAAAAATAATAATAATAGTATTGATTGGAAAAGAAACATAAGATCATTTCAACACTTTATTCTTTTCAAACAGAAAGCATCTAATGAGAGAATTAACAGTGACTAAAAGGACCCATGTGTATTTTTTACAATAAAAACGGTGCACAGACTTTAAATTTCCAAAGATAATTGTTAAATCTAAACTTTCTGTATGGTATTATAAATTTGACCTTAAGTGCAAAAAAAAATAAAATTTAAACAAGAATTAAAAAGTGATTAAAAAGAACGAATGACACAAAAATATGGAACTGCAGTTGGACAACAATGTTTCTCTTTGAAGTGCAGAAATCTTATCCTTGCCTTCATTCCATTTACACCATTGTTGTTCAATGTTCTTCTGATTCTGACTCATGGACATTTTAAAAAAAGGTCTTTAATGGCTTAGAAGATATTTTGGTTTCCTTTGTAACCTCACAAACAATATTAAATGCTTTGATCTTGGTGTGATCTTTGTTGGTGAACCACGCCTACGAGGGTAATAATGGTTTAACTGTGTGTTGAGTCTAAACCTTTTAAAGATGGTTCTGAAACCATGTCCAGCCCAATGAACCTCAACAATTCTTCTTATAAATAGTTTTGTGCCATGATGCAGTTCCACAAGTAAGTGTAATAAAGCTTAGACTTTATTAAATCACAGATCTTTAAATAAAATGTGGTGCGTAGTCATTCAATTGTCATCCCATTTATTGAAAATGTCAGAGAAATTTAATCTTAAATTATTTTTATATTCTACAGGTTCACATTCCTTTGCCACTCAAATATATGTAATAAATTGTATTGCAAAAAAAGAGCCACAAGTCTCACCAGTTTTTAATATTTGTTATATAGTTATTATTTCAGAAAACATTTATAAGTCGCTATTACCAACCTCTTGTTGCAATGTACTTTACTGCATTCAGTGTATAAAACCATATTAACAGTTATCCTGATGTGAAGTAGAATCAAATAATAGAAAATGATTTTTAGCATTAATTAATTAGAAGTTATTTTTATGGTTCTGCTTTCACAAAACTTAGTTACAATCAGTTAAAATTCCTCAGACCTTAAAAACCAAAGTCCCACTTTTGTTGACTATTACCAGGTGTATTGTAAACTAATATGCAGTGCCTTAGCAGTCCTTCCTAAGTATCTACAAGCAGAATGACAGTTGGTCTGGAAATTTCACAAAAAATATATTTTAGGACAAGGTTACTAATAATCATGCTCACAGTAGACAGATTAACTCCTGTTAACCACCTGAATTTCAATATACAATTTACAATGTAAATATAGATTTGGCTTATATTTGATATTTGTGAGCTTATGACGAAGGAAGCTTTTTAAGAAGAACTCACAAAAACAGAAAACCAATATATATATATATTTTCTGTTTTTGTGAGTTCTTCTTAAAAAGAAGAACTTTTATCTCTAGTTGCCCTGCAAAAACATCTCTGCGTTATTGGCAAGACTGTTAATACATACATGGAAATATAAATTATGTACAAGCCATCTCCAAAACCAAAGTTATTATAGCAATCAAAATCTAAACTGCCTCATTCTTTACTGTACATATCTTGGTATCTAACATAACTTCATGATGTGCATTATGTATTTTCAGCACTGGTTTTTATTTATTCTTACATGTTGAAGTGATATCTCATCATGAGGTCAGAACACATGGTTGGCCATTATCCAGCCCCCTGGAGCAATGAGGGTTAAGGGTCTTGCTCAGGGACCCATACTGGTGCCGTGGAATTTTAACTCACAACATTCAGATAGAGAGCCCAACACCTTAACCACTGAGCTACCACACCCACCTCACTTGTAAAAGTATATTTTTGATAGTTCTAAATAAATACTCAAAGATCACATAATTAAACAGCATATTTTAATATTTTAAGCAATGACAAAACAAAGATAAATTCTATTTGTGCAGCAATTTTTATTATTATTATTTTTTTTTTTGCAATGCCCTTTCTGCTTTTTCCTATACACCTTTGCCTGATGAGCTGAGATCTTCAGAGGCAACAGAGGGGGAGGTAGCATTGAACAGAAAACCTGTCATTAGCAACATTATTCCTTTCATCCTCTTTGTCAACGCAGCGCAAAACAAATCCTTTTAGGCATCTTTCCATGGCTTTTGCCTTACTGCACAACTGAACAACCTGTGTGAGCAATAGGGACTGGTGCACTGTATGCATGCTGCATGCAGATAAGTTTATCGCAGCGCACAGGCATCCAAACAGTCAAAGCCTTGTGTTCTAATCCCACCACACACCTCTCACAGCAGCTGAGCCCTCAACTAAAACCTCTTTACTGCAAGAGGTATAATAGCAATTAAGGGAATGTGGGAGAGATGCATGCTAGTGTCTCTAAATCTGTGCCAGGACAAACATAGGCTTCCAGGAAACGCAGTGCAGACAACGGTTACACTAGGGATATACTTTTACAAATCTGATCTGAATTATAAGACTCATGAGAAAAGTAGATTCTCTGATGGTACAACACTTCAAAAACAAACAGCAAAAGCTAAACTGGGATCAATGAATAATTCTAAGTGAACGCAGGCATTTAATTTGCAAAAACCAACAATAACTTGTCACAGTATCTCAATTGTGTGATTGAATAAATGTAAAAGTGGAAATACAATGCAATCATTAGGTACTGTTAGTAAACTGGCATTCTTAATATAAATCTCCAAAAGAGTCTCATTGTTCCATTGACTCTGGCCTGAAAAAGACTTGCCTCAGGGTAGGAGGCCAACATAACCAATAAGACAGACTAGAAAAATTGGCCTTGTGCACACTCATTACTAACCCAGAACCAGCCTCTCGGCCAAACTAGTATACAGAAAAATGCCGAGGTAACACAAGGAAAGCAAACAGTCTGGAGGTGGATAGCGGAAATTGTTGGTATACTGAAGACAAGTCAGTGAGCAGTATATTACAAACAGTCAGAAGGAGGCAAGACTGTGAGAAAAACCCCATGGTGGTTAAAGTTTTTCTGAGCTGATCTAACTGGAGATTAAGTGTGGCTCTAATCAATTTCACGAGCACAACAAGAAAGCCAAATACCATCTATCTAAAGGCAAATGCACTTTGCAGGGAGTCTGTTAAACAACGTTTTTATATATAACCTAATAAAAAAAAAAAGATCTGACTTTTTAATTTCCCCACACTGTTATTGATTACAAAGCTCGAACCAATAGATGAAGCTGAATCAAAACGAAAAGTTACAATTAACTAAATGCCACACAATTCTCCAGCTTCAACACACAAATTGCATAGCTCCATTATTTATGGTTAATAAGTAAACTAAAACCAGAAATTACATTGTTAGCCTACTGCAACAGATTACATGAACACCACGAATTTTAAGCTGACAAACAGTTTTATTTGGCTGTAAGACTGCAGTGGAATACATCCCTACTAATAAAATGTGAATTAGGTGCCTTTTTATTTATTTGCTTGAGGCACAATCACATGAGGTTGCAGTGTCAGGAAATAAAATAAAGTAATATTTGCCTAGGTAGACATTACTGTTGTTAAGCAGGTGCCTTTGAGACTTAAACCATTTATACTTTTTTGTTTTGTTTTCCGAAGCAAAATGATGACAGAGAGATGCCCATACACTGCTCTTCTGACACTTAAACCAGTAAAGTTATTCTCAGTGGAAAGACTCCCACGGTTGCAGCAGTATGTTTGATAAAAAAGCAATGCCAAAAAACATTTAAATAAAACAATAATATGTAAAACTACTATGTTTATACCACACATTTAGAACAATTAGCAGTGTTTCTTTCTGATGTATTTGGCATATTTCAAAACAAAGAGACATACAGTTACTGAATTCCAACATCACTATTTCAGACCAAAGAGGAGTTAAAACCTGTGTCTTGTGTCTGTGCAATAAAACTATGTTTATACACTGCTCAAAAAAACATAAATAACGGGAACACTTAAACAACATATCCTAGATCTCAATGTATAAAATATTTCAGTTGAAAATCTTTACTCAGTAGTGGAATGTGTTAAAAAGAAAACAACATTAAAATGATCAAAATGTAAATCAAAATAATTACCCCATAGAGATCTTGATTGGGAGTCATACTCAAAATCAAAGTGAAAATCAAATGACAGGCTGATCCAACTTCAGTGAACATTCCACAAGACAAGTTAAAATGAGGCTCAGTAGTGTGTGTGGCCTCCACGTGCCTGTGTAATCTCCCTACAAGGCCTGTGCATACTCCTTATGAGGCGGCGGATGTTATCTTTTACGGCCCCTCCATGTCTCCTGGTGTACTGGCCTGTCTCTTAATATCTGTTCCATGCTCTGGACACAGTGCTGAGAGACACAGTAAACCTTCTTGCCACAGCTCCCATTGATGTGCCATCCTGAATAAGCTGCACTACCTGAGCAACTTCTGTGGGTTGTAGACACCGCCTCATGC
>JAOUQT010307559.1:0-15350 GCA_025769995.1 Xyliphius kryptos | reverse complement strand
GTTTCTTCCGGGTTCTTCGGTTTCCTCCCACATTCCACAAACATGACGGAAAGTGTGCGTATGTGTATGTGACTGTGTGATGGATTGGCGCCCTGTCCTGGGTGTATCTCCCCAGCGCCCGAGACGTTCTCCCCTGGATGGGCATGGGGAACCCACCGCCACCCTCATAAAGGAATAAGCAGAAGATAATGAATGAATGAATGAATGAATGAAATACCATACGAACAAATTATTGTGGACTAAAACCAGGTGTTTCATTGTCCAACCCCTGTATTTGGAAATATTATTAAATTAATTTTGTTAGGATTTCCTGTAATAAAAAAATAGATTATTTATCTGAAAACAAGTATCTACAATGTTTTCAGGTTTTTCTGACTTCTTTAGATTTCATTGTTTGCAGAAAGCCCATAAATTCTGCTCACAGAGGTCCTCATTCATCTGGGCTCTTGCTTTTGTCATTCTTTGAATATAACAGGCCAAATGAGACCATTTACAATTATTTAAAAATTAAAAAAAAGAAAACACACACACACACACACACAAATGGGAGTAGCATACTAATCGCTTGACATGTACAGTGAATTCAGTATCAAGTCCACATTCTTGTTCCTGTATAATGCTACACTGCTGAAGTACTGCCGACATGAACGGCCGCCATACATTATATACATGCTTGTTTTAAACTTTTAATAACTGAAATGCTGAAATGTTTTTTTTTTCTCAGGTATTTTTTAGTTTATAATCTTAGGACCACTATTTTAGTGGTCTTTAAACCGTGGTGTGCGCACTACTAGTGGTACACAATGTAGCATGAGGTGGTAACCCAGATAATGGCTAAAGTAATTAAATGTACTGATTTTTTTGTGATAATTAGTAATAAAACACATAAAACAAAATGTGTAAACTAATAATAAAATCTGGTGTATTTATAAAATATAATTAGGTTGTAACAAAAACATTTGAATTAAAACAATGTATTAAAACTAATGTGAAAATACTATGGGCTACACAGACGCCGTACTTCATTGCGTCACTTCCACGTTTCAAGCAAAATGTTCCCCACCACTGTTTTGCTTAACAAATATTTGGCACCCATTGTTGTCTGTACTTAAATTGTCTTGGCTTAATTTGTTTACTGTAAGTCGGATGCAGGTTTGGACATCGCTGCTTGTTCAATTTATGTCCATGTTGAATTAACTTTATTTATAACACATTAATTTAAAATACGTTCAATTGTGCTGCAAATATTTATGTATAACTTTTCTGTTTCTATGGTCAAACTAATTTTAAATAATAATTATATTTAATGCCCTATTACATTTGTACATGCCATTCCAAAATGAAAAAAATGTAAATAAAATATTTGCTAACACTCACTTGTTCCTACTTAGAGAAATTTATTTATTTATTTTATTTTTTCAACATGTGTACTAGACTGTTTCAGACAGTTTCAGACAGTTTGTCTCAGACAGCCATAATTTACAAGTGAAAAACGGTCATCATGGATAAACAATCAGTGACGGCCTGAAAACTGATTGGACCTCACAAAAATAAGAAAACTTAAAATAAATGGACAAAAGTACTGGGACACCTACACATTACATCTGAAGGCAGTTTATGTCACTCAAAGTCTTTTTCCCCTTTGCAGTTTCAACAGCCTCCACTCTACTGTAAAACTCTCTACAATAATAATACTGACTTGTGTTCTCTCATTTGTAAATCACTTTGGATAAAAGCGTCTGCTAAATGACTAAATGTAAATGTAATATTCTGGAGATTTGAGGTCAGACACTGATTTCAGGCAAGATGAAATTCAAATTTGTACTCCACTTTTAACCCCTCCATGCAGTGAAACACAAACACTGGTGAAATGAGCACACGTAACAGGATCGGTGGACAACCCTGTATATGGTGCCCGGGGAGCCATTGGGGTTTGATGTCTTGCCCGAGGGCCATAGTAGTTGGGACTTGGAATCAAACCGTGAGAGCAAAACAAATCAAATAACCAAAGGAGTCAGAGTGAGAGTCAGAGAGGTTTTATTTGTCATTTCAGCTACATACAAGTACATATTGAAATGAGACAGCGTTCCTCTAGGATCACGGTGTAAACACAGTACAAAAAGTGCAAGAAAATACAAGACAGTGCAAATACAACAATAAATACACAAAGTCCTATAATAAATAACTACAAAGTCTATTCTAAGTATCACTAATCTAAACAAACAATTATAAGACAGGACTAAGACAGGACTAAGACAAGTGTTTGTACACTAAAGGCTGATAACAATGCTACTCTGATCATACCTTTTGACCTTTTCTTTTTTTATTTTAAATTAATTTATACATAAAACAAAAACACACTTTCCCAGTGTTACTTTACTTCCCCCTCTTAATGTACTACAGATTTTTTTTTACCCAAGCTCTAAAATCTGTTGCATGCAAAAAATAGCCAAGATGTGTGTCATTCGGACAAACTCAAACCCCTGTAAGGAATTCCCATAAAATATCCCTTTAAATATCTTTAGCCCCGAATAACTGCAGCTGTTAATCACGCCTCACACATTTACCCCCAACCTAATTACATCAACACTAAAAGCTAAGGAACGTTTTGTTACAGTCTGTAAACCAATAACAATTAATAACCAATAGCTTACAGGTATGGCTTTTTATATTCTTTCCAATATTTTAACACTTGCACATAATTGAATAACCAGAAGGGGTCACCATTTCACTATGACTTGATGCTGGATTGAATTAAAACGATGTTGATTGTAAAGTGATGCTTTAAGCCTAAATGCTGCATTCAGAATATTTACACACACATTTTTGTAATTAAAAAAAAAAAAAAAAAAAGAATATTACCAACCTGAAACTAAATTTTTTCTATAATACTTTTAGCGCTGCACTTTTTGCCACCAACAACTCAAGAATATGTTAAATGTTGTGATAGTCAAAGCAACAGTGTGAAACTGTTCAAAAAAAATAAAAAGAACACTTAAACAACATAACACTTCTGTAAAATCATCTGTCCAGTTAGGAAGCAACACTGATTGTGAATCAATTTCACTTGCTGTTGTGCAAATGAAACAGACAACAGGTAAAAATTAGAGGCACCTAGCAAGTCCCCCCTACAAAGCAGTGCTTCTGCAGGTGGTGACCACACACCTTTTCTCTGTTCTCATCCTGATGTTTTCACCACTTGCTTTTTTTTGTGCTTGCACATGTTTACATAAAGTGTAGTGGTATGTTTTGGGCTTATAGGATAACATCAAGAGCTCTTGATGCAAACTGGTACCAAAACACCTGTGACTATTATCTACCAGATAAATTAAACCAGAACTTTGATGAGACTTCATATGGCAATACATTTATTGCCATATGTATTGGCAATGACTATTGCATGTGTTAAGTGTTATTTTGTTTGATATTTATGACTCTTTGTCAAATACTATTTTTCTGCAATAACCTATAGTACAGGCCAAGAGTTTGGACATGCCTTCTCATCCAATGTGTTTTCTGTATTTTCATGACAATTTACTTTGTAGATTCTCACTGAAGGCATCAGAACTATGAATGAACACATCATGTACTTAACAAAAAAAGGTAAAATGTCTTAAAACGTTTTATATTGTAGTTTTTTCAAAATAGCCACCCTTTGCTCTGATTACCTCTCGAAGCTCATTGAGAGAATGCCAACAGTTTGCAAAGCAGTAGCCACCTGAAACGGTTTTCAGGTGTGCTTATAATGGTTAATTAATATAATTAATTGAAATGCCAAAAGTGAAGAAACTACAATATAAAATGGTTTCAGTTATTTCACTTATTTTTGTTAAGTACATAACGCCACATGTGTTCTTTCATTGTTTTTGATGCCTTCAGTGAGAATCTACAATGTAAATAGTCATGAAAAAATGCATTAAATGAGGAGGGGTGTCCAAACTTTTGACCTGTACTGTATGTTAAAAAAAAAAACAACTTTTGAAGTTTATAACAATGTCAGTATGAAGCTTGTCCTGTGCCAGTTAATGCTGCATTCCAAAATGTTAACAAAATAGTTTTTTTTATCTAGCTTTTTGGGTACGCCTATATTTCCCGGGTTTTATCTATCACAGCTGGACACAAAGCTTCATTGATTAGAGTAACCTGCATCTGCAGAGGATTCAGCAATAAAATTAACAATAGATTTACTTTATGTGGACCAAAGTTTTGAAAGCGAGCACTTGGTATGGAAAACTGTGCAGAAGGCCCTTTTCTACTCCACCATGACTGTCCCACAGGGCAGAACTTCACTGGAAATATATATTCCTTCAGACCAGAATCAGTATTTAAATAGTCAAAAAATTCCCACAGGGACTCCTCAAAACAGTGTCATTAAATACACTTTTATAGCTGTGCACTGTGGCTAATGGTGCTTGTTAGTATGATGAAGAGTGTCCAACCAAAACCTTTTCAGAATGTGTATAATGTTTCATAATTAAATTTATAATTTGTTTTGCAAAATCAGTTCAATATTTGGTTATTGTATTTTGTAACTATGTTTTCGTTACTTTTTCCATAGATACCTTTCCCAGATGATGAAGGCCTTACAATGAAGAGGATGGGTATCTCTTTTTTGCTGATAAATAAGGGTTAGGGTTAGGGTTATAAGTGCATCAGATATGTTTTACATCAAGGTTTTTAGTGAACCCTAACTGCCAAATTTGATTGTCATTGCTCCTTTGTAAGCTCTATAATGCTTGTACTGTAGTTAGTATGTATACTGCCTGCAGTGTCAGACTGACAGACCTGCAGCGGGGTTCTCCTTTGCTGCCTCTTTCTATAGAATCTATTTGGGATCCTGATACACATGTCTACACCAAGTTCTTCATGAACCACTGCTGCTATGATGCCATTCCCACCAGTTCAAAACTGGTCATCTTTGATACAACGCTTCAGGTGATCCATGCATTTGTAAAATAGTGATTGACCCACAAAAGATATAGTTTCTCCTCTCCTTTTCATTATTTTGATATCAGTGTAAGCAAATAGGTAAAATCAAGCCCTCATGTTATTTCAGTGGACTCAGCACATAATTTAGGTTCCAGTTAATTTTAATGGTCTTTATCGTATTGGACACAATACCTCTGGCACTAGACCCCAAATTGTTCCACCAGTGTTGGAAGTAGAGTTCAAGTTGACTAATCCATACAATAATTTGTACCCTTAAGTAAAATTTATGCATGCTTGCCCCCTAATACTGTGAAAATATTAAAAGTGAGGAAAACTTATGCAATGTTTACTGCTTATTTTAAAATGTGTGCCTATTGCTAGAGTATTTTAGATATTTCTTGGTATATGGTAGGTCAAGAGGGCGTTCTTTGCTTTAGTTGCTAATGGAGTCCGAGCTGCACCTCTGTGGGACAACAAACGACAGCGATTTGTAGGTAAGTCATCTTAATCTAAGATGTTAAGTCATTTACAAACATAAAATGAATTCTGGTTTTAAGTAATCTATAGTTTATGCATATTTTGTGTTAATGTTTTGGTTAATTGGGTTTATTATTATATCCTTCCCCAAAAATTATGAATTAATTAGCTTTATTTTTGATCGTTCATGATTAGTTCTGTGTGCAGTTGTAGTGGTTAACCATCTGAAACTTGTATCTTAATCATATTCATGGCCTGCTTTATCCCAGTTCAGTTTCATATCTAATGAATCAGCTTCCCGGGTGCCAAAATTCTAAATTAAGACAGTCACCTGGAGTTCACTGGCTGCTGGGAAATGGCAAAAGGCTACTATAATCTTCACATCTTCTACATGTCATTTAGTAACCTTAGAATACCAACAAGAATATCTTTCTATATTCACTGCCTGCACTAAATATTGTCACTGTTTAAATCGCAATGTTCAAGAAACTCATATGGGTATAATAGAGCTGGTTACTTATTTGTGATGTACAGTACATGACTTAATATAAAGTAGTTTTACACAGTGGTTAACCTTAAATATTAGTGTGTTCAATTCCACACTGTAACAATACAAAATGCAGTTAAAAGGTTCTTTTAGTGCATGAACACTGATTTAATTTGTGCTGTCAGTTCAATGGATGTAATACAATTCTATTCACTGTCATTAATTAGCATTGTATCTCATTCTTACAGGTATGCTAACTATAACAGACTTCATTAACATTCTTCACCGTTACTACAGATCACCCATGGTAGGTATTTTAGGTATAATAAATACTAAACCCTGTTTATTAAATTAGTTTGGAAAAGTCAAAAAATTCATGTTCTTATTTTATTCTCACAGAAAAAATTTTTAATGTTTCTCATCCCACAGCTTTTAACCTACGTTTAAATTTGGCAGTATATTAGTACCCATTGCCACTTAAGTTACTTGTGCTTTTTGGAGCAATATGCTGGACAGTTTTCGTGCCACGCCACTTTTTTAGGGTTTTTTTTCCCATAGGAATCCACAGAAATTTTTTCAGCAGCTTTTCTTTTGAATTTTAAACAACTTGACACTTCTTCTTTGCTTTTTGGCTGTTTATCAACCACATTTATTTTCTCCAAGCCAACCTTTCAAAGTTTGTTTACAAGCTTCCCCTTATAGTTTTTTTCAGAAAACTAATAAAATGAATAAATCCCATAATTGCACCTTGCTTTTTTTAGGTTCAGATCTTTGAGCTGGAGGAGCACAAGATTGAAACTTGGCGAGGTAACTCTCCTACTATAAAGTACACATTTTTTTTTCCAGATTACTATTGTTTATTCTTGTCTTTTTTTAATTCCAGAGATCTTTCTTCAGTGCTCTTTCACCTCATTAATCAGCATCACTCCTGAAGCCAGGTATATGTCACAGTCTTTGTAATGTGTTATCGTTTTTGCCTTTCCATCTTTTGTAAAAATGTAACAGACTTTTTTTTCTACCATCAGCCTTTTTGATGCTATTTACTCCTTACTGAAAAATAAGATTCACCGACTGCCTGTCATAGATCCAGAATCTGGAAATGTTCTACATATACTGACTCATAAACGCATCCTCAAGTTTCTGTACATCTTTGTAAGTTTTATCATTTTTATTGCACAGATTTCTAATATTTGTTAATCAGTATTTAATTGGTAAGTGATTATAATTCCTGTGTGTTGTGAATCCCACCTCCACTTCTTAGGGTTCGATGATGCCAAAGCCACGATTTCTGCGGAGGCAAATTCAGGAGGTCAAAATAGGAACCTTTGAAAGTGTTGCCACAGTGCAAGAGATGGCCACAGTTTATAAGGCTTTATCAATATTTGTTGAGCGTCGAGTGTCAGCTTTACCTGTTGTAGATGAACAAGGTATTTTTTAAAAAGATGCAGATCTATATGGAGAAAAGTATTGGGACACAGTTCTTAATCTTTGTATTCAGGTGTTTCATTCAGTTTTATTGCTGTAGGTGTATAAAATAAAACATCCAGCCATGTATTTTGCACAGCCAGCCATGTATAAGCCAAATCCAACATCTGTGGGTTGATCTCACAAGTGATTTTTGTAGATGAATGGGTTTAAAATTCAAAACACAGTAGAAAAAGCTCCTATAGCTCCAAATTAGGGATTTGTAATGGAATGTCTCAAAGGTTTTGCAGGTGTAATGTATAGATGTCCCAATATTTTTTTTTGACATAGTGACCTTAAATAACTTGCATTCCATTTATTACCTTATGCATCTCACTTTTTATTAAATGTATTTTTTTTTATAAATGTTTTACTGTAGGAAAGGTGGTGGCACTCTACTCTCGTTTTGATGTCATTGTGAGTACACTGTTGTAATTTGAATGTCAGAGCAGAACAGTGTGTATTTATGTGTGCCATGAATTGATGTTTCATTCAGAGTGTATTACAGCCTTGTATCTGGTGTTTCTAGAATAGCAGTATAGTGGTAGCTCAATGGTTTTGGGCTATCAATCTAAAGATTAGATGGCTCAAACCTTCAGTCCACCAAACATTTTTAAATTCTGCAATCTCAATTATCGTCAAATTTTACACTTTTAATTCCTGATTGGCACACAACTCTAAGTATTTTATTGTTTATAGAACCTAGCAGCTCAGAAGAACTATAATAACTTGAACATGACTATGAGGGAAGCCATTGAAGGTCGCTCATGTTGCATTGAGGGAGTTTTGAAGTGTTACCCACATGAGACCCTGGAGACCATCATTAATCGTATAGCACAAGCAGAGGTATGTCACATTCTCAATTATGTATTTTAAAAATGCATTTATATTTGCTCAATCACATTGGTTCTGTCTTTATTTGGTCAAATCAGATTATAAACTTAGTGGTATCCTATAGGTACACCGTTTAGTTTTGGTGGATGAAGAAGATAAAGTGAAAGGAATTATCTCACTATCTGATTTGCTGCAGGCATTGGTCTTGACTCCAGCAGGTATTGATGCTCTTTTCACCTAGCACTTGTGGATTACTGAATCTGCTCCCTACAGTCCTGCCCTCTCTTTGGTCCACAGCCTGCCTGCTTTTCGTCTTGCATCAGTTCTTTGCTACTGTAACTACTCTGTCTTGATGCATTGCTTCCTCCAAATCAAAAAACGTGTAATATGCTGTAAGTTTAATATCAGTACTGAACTAAATGACTAAATGATCAAATAGAAAGCCATTGTAAGGATTCCTGCACATCCAGTACCTAAATATATATTTAATGTACAAACAAAAGCATTATATTTATTGAGTCTGATCGTAATTTATGCCAAGAATTGTTTTTAAGATGGAATGCATCAGACTACTTTGCTGGACAAAGTTTCTCTGGACTACATAAAGACTGTCGATGTTCTATCATGTTGTTTGTTTTTTCTTTTCAAGGTTTTTTCTTTTGACCAGGGATTTCCAGTAGTTTTCATATGACAATACCCAGAAGCAGGATTTTTGTCCTTAATCTAAACTCTCTTAAGAAGTAAATATCAAACATTCAAAACAGATTAGTAACTGTATTGAATTTTCACTGTTATCTGAAGGCAAACAATGTTAAGTGCTAGATGAAAAAGCCAACTGTGTATGACTATTATAGTATGTTACTAAAACTAATCTTGCAACAGATTTCTAAGGAAATTGCATTTTTCTATTTAAAAAGTTTCCAGTTATGTGCAGTATGTGTGCCATGCTATGCATATTCAATATTTGAGCGTTGGTGGCTTGGCTGGATATCTGGAATTGTTGGATTATGTTTTCTCCGAACTGAAGAGTAACCGTGACTTTATTTCTACACCTGATATAACCATGCTAATCACATTTCATGTTATCTTCACTTGTGTGATTCTCTAAATGTCCAGTGATCCTCCAGGGTTTACTTTCAGTTATATTGCTACAGTTCACATTTTAGTATGCTTCATGCAGACTTTAATATGCATGCTAATAATAAGCTTTAAAGAAGCTTAACTGTTAATTGTGGCTGACTAGTTGTGCACATAGGTTTACTACCACACACACACAATGTAGTTTTAAGCCAAATTCAGCACTTGAAAAATGTTAATTTCCTTTCAACTTTGTACAAAAGACAATCATTTATATATTTAACTATTTATTCTATGTTTTTCATACATTTCAATACTGCTTTGTCTTACTCCAAAAATTTTAAATATGTAGTATGTTATTAGATAAAAAAAAGAATCATTTATAAAATAAAACTTTAGCAATGTTGCAAAAGGACCATATGCAAATTTATTTTTCCAAAAGTGCAGCCTTGTGACACTTTTTCACCTGTGAACAGTCATATCCTTAAATATATGGAATCAAATAAAAACATTGTGATACACACAAATTCTCGTCAATATGTCAGATAAGAAACAGCACTGAGCAAATTCTTTTGGGAAAACACACATATACACGTCCATTTGTCCATTGTGTCAGTTTTTCTTATTGTATAGATGAATAATTATGCAATGACATTAATATTGCTGATGCAACAAATGATTACTAAATTCCATTTGGCATTTATGAATGAGTTGAAGTGTATATAAGAAAAAATGGATTGAAGGTAAGAGGGGGCAGATCAAGAGACTGTCCTGTAGGCCAGAGCTGTGTTTATCATTCTCATCTCATATCACCTCAGAACTGACAACACTCAGAGGTGAAAGGAACTCCAGATAAATCTTGTCAGGACTTGACTCATAGACCATACGACTATTTATAGACTGTTAAGAAACTTCTTGATAGGAATATTTTGTAAGGAATTAAATATAATGTATTTGCCTTAATGCTTTAATTAATTATTTTTTAAAAATCCACTGCATTTAGGAATAGTATAACTATATTTAGGGTTATACGTTTTCATTTGCGATGATTTAATAACCAAAGGGTCTGTCTTAAGTACTTCCTTCCTTGCTTCACCATGTACATAACTGGAAAATGGCCAATATATCACTTTACCAATAACTATATGTAACTTTCTAAATTGAACATTTTCAGTAAATATTGTGAGTAATACCTGTGCATAAAATTTGTTCATCTCATCCAGAATCCTCAAACTGTATTTTGTACTAAACATTAATGCCCATTTTTAGTCACGTTATTTAATGTGATGTCAGAGAGTGCCTATAAATACATATCATTTACCCAATTACTTTGTGTAGAGAACAGAATTAGAACTTCTTAATAATTAAATTAAGTGTTTTATTGAGTCCCACTGCTACAGCTGTATCAAATTAAGCATCTTAGCATTTTAAACAACTGTACATTTTCACTTAAGTAGTAAAAGTTCAAGAATGGTGTACCTCAGTGCTCAAGTCATGGTTCATAAAGGCACGGCAGTTTGGTGTAAAATAATCTGGCCAAAACCGAGCCCTGACCTTCACCTAATCAAATTCATTTGGGACGAACTTGAACTAGAAGTGCAAACCACATACTTTTGTCCAACATTAGACATATGTCAAAATATTCTAAAAAGCCTTAAATCAAGAATAAAACGGGTTATAGCTGCAAAAGCTGAAATTAGCAATCATTACACTGCTTATGAAGCCAGTGTCTTGGCAATGACTTCCCAATTCAAGTTTATTTAAATAGCACCTTTAACAACACGACATTGTCTCAAAGTAATTTTACTATTATGCATATTATGGATGTGCAAATTCAGGCACTCAGTTCAACAGAAACTTAAGTATTTTAAATCTACAATAACTCAACAGTTCAGTCATTAACAAGTCATTACTTCTTAAAAAGCAGTAAAACCTTTTTCTTTTCAGTAAACAAATGTGGGTTATATTTATCTTATGCACTTAAGTATCTCACCACAATGCTTTAATTTTTTTGGTCTGTACTGAAACAGCCTCTAAGAGACAAAGGTCAGCACATCATGTGCCATGATCTGCATATTTAGCAGGCATATATTTGCCCACATACCAGTTTCTTACATCCTGGTCTGGTCAACAAACACTGTCTCCAGCAATGCCATAGCGTGTACAGCAACAGGTTCTTTAGTGTTAAGTGTGTAGAAATGTTTTAAAGGTATCACTCTGATACTGTCTTTAAACTAACACAGACCCAGTGTAAAAAAAAAAAAACACATGGTTAAAAACATTGTTTTAGAATCTTGTACATTTAATGAAGTTCTCAAACAGCAGTGTTGAATTCAATCATAAGTGTCATAATTCCAGTGTAAATATTGATGGCTATATAAGAGGCAGATGTTAAACATTTTATGGCACAGCAATTAATCTTTGTGTTGGACATTTAATTCAGAACACACAAACTGTTAGTAACAATCCACTTTTAAATGTGCATGCTATTTAAATGGTCTTGTGTATAAAACAGATTGTTACACTTTAGATACTTTGCAATACATGTCTAACATTTACTTGTTTCTTATAATATTTAATATATTCCTAAATTTTCTTTGCAAACTCATATAACATTGAAAATATAATATAGAAACAAAGCATTTCCCTCAAATTAAACCTGAATGTTAAGTGACAAATAAATCATTTGGTGGCTGAGAAAGCACTAGATTGCAGAAGTATATGAAAGTGTGCAAAGGCAAACATGGTTGCTAGTTAATTCCACCCTTGTTTATCCTTTTGGCACAGAAAGTCAAACAGACTGAACAGGGAGTGAACAATGTTGTAAGATAGTTACTTGAAGTCACTTGGAGCTACTAAAGTATGAAACAGCTTTATTTTTCCTTTCCTGTGTGCTTATCAGCTATAATATTGGAGTGAAGGACTATTATTTGAAAAAGGGATAATGGATCAAGATGAAAATGAATATGACTCACAAAGGTAAACTGAAACGCAACTTAAATAAACTTGTACATGATGTACAATTATTTGTACAAATAGTAAAAATGTTATATTTTCTGAATACAGAATTGTTTAATGTTCTGTGTATTTAGCACAACATATTTTGTACATTATAATTATATGATTACAAATCATTAGCCATGATATAGTTTACAAAAGAACCAAAATTGTAATTCATAGGGATAAAACTTTAAGTATGGCTTTGGTGGCTGAGCACATTCTTAAGCTTTCGAAAATTTCTCTATGAATTTATTGTTTTTTTGGCCTGTGGGATTTTTCTTTTAAACCTTTTATAAATATTTTGGAAAAAATGTATTAATGTAGATAATTATTTATTTTTATATACAGTATAAAAATATAATACATTTAACAAAAATAACATCACCTCAGTACTTTATTGTTGACATTTCTTTTCTTCTTTTATTGCTTGCTTGTTTTTACAAAATATTTATATTTCAGCAACAGATATAGCTTATAGTGCAGTGAATCTTTTTTTTTTTTTTTTTTTTTCTGTGGAATTTTATGTGATCGGTTACATGGGTTTTATGATTTTTTTTTTTTTAAGGGGCTTTGCTACAACTCTGTAGCATTCTAATAGTTTTGACAATGATGTTATATGTTTGGTAAAGTCATCCACTGACATTTAGTTATTTACCAAGCATTGTGTTTTCTTTGTGCCAAATATGTTATAAGTACTATGTTCTTAAAACTCTGATAATGATTATTATTTCATTACTGTTGAACACACATCATATTTTTCATGTACATACTTACATGTAAGTATGCTGTCAACCAAATACTTGTGCTTCTTCACTTCTGTTTCGATCCAGCGTGTTCTCTGTACTAAAGTTAATAATAAAAACCTTGAAATAATTATATGACAGGTTTTCTTGCTGTCTAAGTGCAACTTCCATAGTTTTGAAACTTTTCCTTTTCTTTTTAATGGTAAGACAAACCATTAAAAAACACATTTATACTATTACAATTACAAAGTCATCATCCATACAGAGATTACATGGTTAATTACAAGCTAAAGATAAGGACAATAAAGTAGTAGCTCCTACAAATGTGTTTTAATATTGATAAAATGCATTATATATGTTACCCAGTAAGGTTGGTTAGGTTAGGGTGTGGGGCAACAATCTAAAGGTTGGGAGTTCAAATTCCCAGTTCTATGAAGTTACCTAAAAGTCCTTAACTCTCTTTGCTCCATGGTTGATGTATCCATGGCGCTGTACTTCAATCCAGAACAAGTTGCATCTTGTAAGTGGTTTCAAAATTAACTAATGTAATGAACTGTAATGTGATTTTCTGAAATGCATTTTGTGTAAGCAACCAAATCAAATATGTTGCCTTTACTCCTCTATACGTGTATTTGTTTAAAATCATGATAACTTTTCGTGTGACATATTTCAATATTTGTTTGTTAGCAGAAATGTCTTCAAATTGAAAGGGAAAAAGAAGAAGAAGAAAGTCAGCAAAGGTCTTGTCATTGCAAACAAAGGAGCTCAGGGTACAGAATACACACTCGGGAGTATACTAAATAAAAATTATCTGCTATTAGCTTTTTTTTTATACTTAATACTGATCTGAAAAATAAAAACATTTAAATAAAAAAACCCACACACAAACATTAACTTAATACTTTTAGATGAGCTTGAAGCCAGTGCTCTGGCTGGTGAACCAGCGGATAACGATCCTGGAATACCAGAACCTGCCAGTGATCATGGCTTATCTACATACTTATCCTTTAGAGAAAAGACCAATACTAAAAGGTATCCAACTGTTTTGTTAAGATGTTTGGTTTACATGTTTGAATGCATTCGATTGTTGTACTCATCGTTTTTTTTTTTTTATAGATCCAGGCCTGTGGCTAAGCTTTTAGAAAGTGAAGGCAAACCACAGCCTTTCCAGGTATTTTTACATACATTCCAAAACACACCCCGGTTAAGAAGTGTTCTTTAGCTCCTAATAAATTCTTTTTTTAATATAATATAGCACAACAATACAAAAAAGATAAAAAATAAAGTGCCTTTATTTGGTAGAAGACATTAGACAACAAATCTTTTAAATGCAATCCTTTGTGTCACAATTACTGGCACCCCTGGCATTAGTACTTTGCACAACCTTTGCCAACAAGACAGCACTTAATCTTCTTGAATAACTCTTCACAAGATGGGAGAATACAGAAAGAGGGGGATTTCTTTGCACAAGCTCTCTAAATAGTCCAGAGACCTGGGTCTCCTATGTACTCTCCTCTTCAGCTCACCCCACCGGTTTTTTATTGGGTTGAGGTCTGGGGACTGAGCTGGCCATGAGAGGCGCTTTATTATGTACCTCGTGATGAACCAGTGACGACCCATCTTCAGCTTTCAGGCACAGGCCACAAGATTATGATTTAAAATATTCTGCTATTTCAAAGAGTTCATGATCCCACGTTTCCTTACGAAGTTTCCAGGTCAGTTGGAGGAGAAACAAGCCCACAGCATCAACGATCCTCCCCCATTGGAAACTGTATGCATTAGGTGTTTTTCTGCGTGCTTGTGATGTGTTTAGGGTGTTTGTTGTCCAAAAGCAGTATATTGGTCACATCTGACCAAAGCACATGGTCCCAGTAAAAAATACCAGTACCGCTTGGCAAACACCACCCATTTACGATATTACTTTAACTCATACTTTCTCTGTGCATGTCTCCCAAACAAGTTCCCCATGCCTATTGCCAACCAGGGGAGAATGTCTCGGGTGCCGGGCAGATATACCCTGGAAAAGGCGCCGACCTATCATTGGGCACATTCACTCACACTGCTACACACACTATACGGGGCAATTGAAAGCATTCAATTTACCTTGAATCCATGTTTTTGGACTGTGAGGAAACCAGAGAACCCACATGGACACAGGGAGAACATGGAAACTCGACCCAGATCGACGTCCACTAAGCCACAATACGGTTCCGGTTCAAATACTTCATGTACAATAAATTGTAAATGGTGCCAATAATTGTGAAACAGGCCTTTTGTTAAGAAAAAAAAAATATTTCTTAGTCAGGATTGTTTCTAAAAAAATTCTAAAAAAAAGTTAT
>JAOUQT010307550.1:0-15352 GCA_025769995.1 Xyliphius kryptos | reverse complement strand
TTTCACTGCACGGATGGGTTAAATGTGGAGGACAAATTCCTCTGTGTGTAAGCACAGTAGGCAAAATGAATCACTTTTTCACTTTTTCACTGAATGGTGTCAGCCAGGTGTCAGAAGTCTGGACAGTAGCTCTGTCTCCAGTATTTTCAAACAGGCCTCCAAATGATCTTCGGTGAGGTGGACCGATATCTGGACTTCATTATTTTCATGTGGGGAAAAAGCTGATTCACATAAGTAAGTTGATCCAAAAAATGCTATTGAATATGTGGCACATTTTCTTATGTTTGTAAAAAAAAAATAATTGTGCAACAATTGTGCAATATATATATATAAGATGTTTACATTTAATTATAGTATTATTAAATTGAGAGTAAAGTTTTTATGTGTTGCACAATTTATATATATATGTATAAATATATATATATATATATATATAACTTACAAGCGATACATTACAAGAAGTAACACAGCCGAGAAAACAACCTGGAACCATAAGCTAAAATTATGCTTTTCTCCCCCTACTGGTGATTTGTATTTATTCATCTTATTATTTGTGATGAAACCCGCAGTGAGTTTTCATTGGTTAATTTTGTCACATGACTTAATCAGGTCAGAGTTCTCGGTGTCAGATAGTTAAATATTACACGCCATGCTGTTAGCTTATGGGTCCAGCTTGTTATTCTCTGCTGTTGTTACTTTTTTGGAAAGTATTGCTTGTAAGTTATATTTATATTTACATTTAATCATAATATTATAAGGAGGGCTGTATCTAAGGATTAATTCTCTATCAATTAGTCTAACGATTATTTTTCTCGACTAGTCAACTAATCTAACAACTGTTACTCTAATGTGAGTGTTTAAAATAAAATTTAAAAATTGCAATATTTTATTTAAATTTCTTTCATGAAAAACAATTGCTCTTAAAATGCTTAACCTAATCGACTAAGCCTGAAGATTTCACATTATTTTCACTTATAAAATGTAAACGTAAATATAAAATTCAAAATAACATATTTCGTTTACTTTAAAATTGACAAGTTTAAGTGAATTGACAGAAAGTGACTTGTGATGTCTTTGATGGAAAACATAAATGACGCCGCTATTAAACGCCATGGATAACTGACAAGGACTGTAAATGTTCCAGTGCTGGTTCGTCAGATTCGGAAGATATTTATCAGATAGATGAAGAGGATGAATCTGCAGTGATATTTAGCCGTTTAGATTTGAGCCAGAGGCGAAAGCGACCGCGTTAAACAGCCGCTTGATAAAGTTGGGAATTCCGACTGTAAGGACTGGGCTCTTAAAAATCTGTCTTTTTCTTTTCGTTACTTTTTTACATGACCATATTGTTGGAAAAGCACCTGGTTCATGTAGCGTGGTGGCGCTGATAGAAAGATAGCAATGTGTACCTCCAATATACTGCAGGAAGTTTAGTGTTGGGATATGGCACCCCATTTATTGGTATTGGTATGTAGACATATAAGATGCCTTGTCAATACCACTTTATATCTAGGACTTACAGAAGAATCAATATATATATTGTTTTTCTCTCTCTCTCCATAAGTGAAGAGAGAGGGGCTACTGCGACTGGTCGGCCGCCAACTTGTTGGGGAAAAACAATAAATAAAGAATGAGTTTGACTTAACGCTGTGTTCTGTGGAGTTCCTTGAAGTTTCATTGCCCAAGTGATTTAACTGTCTGTTGACAATGATTGACAACCACTCATGACCGCTTTACATTTACATCAATGTGTGATATGCAATACATTACTTTACTGGTGTTTTTTTTTTTAACAGGCTTGTGGTTAAGGAACCAGCCTTGCAACCTGAAGGACCCCAGTTCGAATCCTGGTCCCACCATGTGCTTGAGTGAATTACTCCCACCTTTTAAATGATATCTTGCCACTTGTCTACAGATAAAAATCCATGCTTTTTATAAGGGCAGCCATTTATTCAATGCATCGACGCTAGTTTATGCAAATAAACATATTTTCATAATCGATTACGTTGATTAAGTTGATGCATTGAACCAGCAATAATTATAAGTGTAAGAGTAAAGTTTTAATATGTTTCATGGACTTATACATTGGAAGCCTGCTTGAGTATTGGCATCAGCAGCTACTGTCAGAAAAGCATTTATGTTCATGATGGCAACCCGTGTCGTGATCCCTGCTTAATATTGTGGAACGCCACAATATTATTATGTATTTGTGTAATGTGACACTGATATTACTCACAGATACATATGCAGACAGCTTGCTTTATTTAAAGTTGGATAGATTATGAAGCAAAAGAGCAAAAAAAAAAACTACAATACCATGCAAGACTGGAAAAATATGCCTAGATTAAGTGCCTAGATGAATCTTTATAAGATGTAGATATGTTTGGTGCTTGCTTTGATTCTACTAAAAATATTTATTTCATGCATATAACCACAGGGATACATTTCGATATTAATCATAAACACTGTAAATTCTAGAAAGCTGTCTCATACATTGTGTGTCTAAATATGAGACTAAAACATCTACAGATTTATTTAGCTGTTCAGTATGCAAGTCTGAACTTGGTCCTTACATAGACACCCCAGGTTTCTAAATTGCTGCTTTCATTTGCTACAAAAAACACAGATGGGGAATTTACCTTAGTCACTGTTTTGTAAATTACCTGCTTTCCTGCAAAATGCAATATCAGAATGACTGAGAATTGGAAAATGCCATATAAATGTTGTATCATAGTGTGGTTTCTTACAGATGAGAATTGGAAAGAGTAACAGCTCAGTTTTGAAAGCTCAATACAAGTTTACAGACTTTTATTGAGGTTTACTCTTGACAACCCCCCTGCGCACCGGAGGGCGTGATGCAGCAGCAGTAGCCTTTTGTGTCTTCAGCTCATCAATATAAGTCTCAATTGGGCCAATCTTCTCTGTCAGCTCACCAAGATGTGCCTTTAAGGCGTTGAATTCTTTGTACAAGTCATCCAAAGCCTCTGAAAGGGGCTGAATTCTGAAAAGGTGTATAAAAAATAAAAATCTGTCACTGACCACTGGTAGGGTTGTTTTTGTTGGCTGTGTCTCCTAAGTAACAAGGAATGTAAGACTTTTGTCCAAACCATACGAAACCAGACAGGAAATTTCTGATTAAGTATACAGTCCAAACAGTTTCCAGTAACCAAAATGAGATGAGGTCTCGTCTGGAATAAACCCAGAAACCTAAAATCCATGTGCTGCTACCACCCAAACTAGCAATTTTCCTTCCCAACTATGCTTATTCTATGCAGCGAATGTTTATGGTGTGCCCACTTATGATGAAACATTTCTTTCAACTGCCAGTGAATATACATATCACCGTACCTGGCATAGTCAGGCAGCACTGTCTGGTGGTCATTTTGCAGAAGCCCCTTCATCTGGTTTAAAATATCAAACCTCCAGTCATCTAGAACTTGAGTCAGGTTGGCCACACCTTTCATGTTCACTTTCTCAGCTAGACACCCAAGACATATTTAAAATGTTAAATATTGTTTAAGGTGCTTAAACTGTTAATCATTATTTTTCATTATTGTATGTACAGATAATTCTATAATAAAATGACTTTACAGTGCATTGTGATCAGAACTATGTCAAAAAGGAGGCTTACATCCATCCCGGTAATTCCATTCCGCTTTAGCAGGGCGTTTCCTTTGGCCAAACACTACAGCCACAGTTATAAAAAGGAACAGCAAGCTTACCCTGAAGCCCATTCTGACAAGTAAATCAAGCAGAGAAACATAATATTAGCAATGTTTCCCTACACCACCGGGAACATTCTGTACCCACATCCTAATGTTTAATTATTTTAAAGAAAGCAGGTTTTGGACCAGCCATAAAAGACAAATGAAAATTGCTTATACTGTCTCCATGCAATGATAAAAGTGTTAACTCCAGGAATATATTTTTGTTCTGTATGCCTTTAAAGAATGCTAAATTATGGTCTAAGCTTCTATTTTTACAACATTCATTATATAGTTGTATAATACTGTTGTAATTTGATCAGCACTGGACTTAAATTACTTTTCATAAGATTTTTTCTAAATTTACAGTAGTGCAGCAAAATCTTCAGATCTGTGTTAGAACCAACCAAAACTTAAAGCAAATATACCATTTGCATGTATCAAATGTTAATATTTACAGAAAACTAAAAGAAAATATTAGCGTACAACAATATTCATATTGATAAAACCCATTTAAATTCTCACTTAGTGAAGGAAATATAGGAAAAATCCACATACCTGTTACACCGAAAAATCCTTAGTGTTTTTCAACACTTTCAGAAAAGAGCACCACCGTTGTAACCAAGCAGATCCTCCTACCTTTGTATGAAGTGCAGTCAAAAAGCATTGGATATACAAAACACACCCTCTCATTTTCTCTCTATCATCCTAACTATTTCTTAGGAATACACACACAAACACACATGCATGCACAGGCAGATATACATTTTTATATACACATTATAAGCTTTTTTAAATGCAAGTTGTCATCGGAGGATGCTGATTACATTTTTTTATTATCCATAGTAAATCACATTTTTATTAAGTGAGGCTCAGTTTCACAAAACTGTAAACAGAAACTGAAAGGCATTAACCACTTTGTCAAAACTCCACAGCACAATGATTCTTTCCACCAAAGAATTACAAACTATATGCTTACTACTATGTTCTATAAGCAATAACTTTAAAATGTTATGGTTTACAGAGCATTCAATTAACACCCATGGACTGAATTCAAAATCCTACAGTAAAAGTGTTCATGTTTTATCACGTGCAATGAAAATAATAACAAAGACTCCTTGAATCCTTATGTAGTACTAACATTTTCAGGAAGCATATGTTAGTTATTTTATGTAGTAATTTTACCCATGTAAATGCAATGAGAATCTGCAAAGAAAATCTCTGCATATTTACAAAGTAACAAAAGGATTTATTGTTACTGCAATACAATATGTTTGTGTAAACTTTAAAGTGGCAAAATGGATTGCATTTGTACTCAAATCTTTTGATTGGATTTATTTGTTATTTGGAACGATGGAAAGCTGTAGTGCTGTTACACATCCTTGCCCTGATTAATTCACATTAACACACAACCTCGAGTGCGTTATTCTTTTTTAAAAAAATTTAAATGCGTTTATCGAAAGCTCTGCTTATTGTCAATAATGTTACGGCTGGACAAACGGCTCAGCCAATCAAATTTAGGGACCAGAACTCTCCGTTTTATGAAAAGGAATTCACCTAATCATACACACATGCACACAGTGGTATTGTTGCTTATTCACATAGAGATGCTCAGATGAACTAAGACACATGTTTTATCCACAGTTAATGTTAAAAAGCCCTCATTAATGTTTGTAAAATCCGTTCATTCTTCAGAATGGATTGATATTACTTAGGATAACAGCATTATTTTCCAAAACCATGTTCACAATAGTAGTTTATTCTTAATTGGTAAAATTTTGTCATCTGTCACACAGCTATGCATTTTAAGGTGACAAAAGTGAAATAATGAGAGCGGAAAAACTGTATTTTTTCCCATTTTGTCCATATCTTTTTCAGTGTCAGACTTAAGAAACTCACTTAGAAAGTCAATAACTCACTTAGAAAGATCAATTGTGTTCAGACAAAGCATAGGTTGAGTTACAGGATTACTCAAATAATTTCAGGTAAGTGAACTGTATCTTAACACTTAAATGTTTGACCTTTTACTGAGTTATAATGTTGGTTTAAATGTGAAGGCAGTGTTTGGTTAACTACTTCTTAAATGTAGTAAACTAATGTTTAATTACCCAACAATAAATTAATATTTACTACGTAAAAAAGCTACCACCCATAGTTATAGTAAAGCAATAAGGCACAGGGTGTGAATGGTTTATTCACAATAATGCACAACCTCGAGTGCCAAATGGCTTTTATAAAACGTTTACCAACAAACAATAATATGAAAAAAAAAACGTTTGATTAATAAATGTGTTGACTAAAGCAAAATCGCTAATAAACTTGCCTTTAGCTACATAATCCAGGCTGTTTTTTTTAAATGAACCTTGACGCAAGTAAAAGCTTTCCGGTTTCTTTACCAATGAATTCTGCCATCTAGTGGTCAAATTACAAGAACAGAGTTTATTAAAAAGTTCTATTTTATATTGCGCATTTATAGAAACATAAGTCAGAGGGGTGGGTTATTGTAAATATGTCACAGCTAGATAAGCGGCTTAGCCAATCACATTTAAGGACCGGAACTAGCCACTTTATACAATTTAATAAGATGTACAATTCTGATAAAAACAACTATGTATGATATAATATAATATCTACAGTGTGGACGTGGAGCGATGTGGCTGCTCACACTGAGCTTTGTTAGTGCGAGTGCTGTGCGGCTGCTGAGAGTTGTGAACTACTCCACAGAAAATAAAGAACGTGTGTTCACTTTAGAGTCACTCTCTTTTTTTTCTTTTTTACAGAATAGTACCTTTTGTGTGTACAAAAAGGAGTGCAGTTGGTATTTAAATTTTCTCAATTAAAACAAAGGGCACACATTTCTATATAAACTTTTTTGTAGATGTAGTAAACTGTAAATCAATGTGTAACAGCGCCACACATAACCCAAATAAACATGGTAAAACAACGGTAAAAAAAAAAGGCCCAATATATGCTATTGAATACATTTAACTTCATATTAATTTAGAATTGGTTAAATAATAATTAAAAAAAGTTTTTTAAAAGTTGATTCTATAAACAGAAAAAAACAGGACTACAATCTGGTGTTTTAAGGATTAAAGTTTGTCGTTAGGGTGAGGGGCTTTTAATATGACAGCAACGTCGGAGTCGGTGTTCTGTTTTGTTTCTAGGCAACAGGCCACTGCGTGTAAATGCTATTTTGAAGCGTTATTAGCGGATTGTATTAGTGATTAATTTGTGAAGCGGCTTTGAGTGATGACGCCGATTAAAGACGGCGAGTACACCTCCACCGTTTATAAAATGGTAAGTAAAGTCGCTTTTAGACGCTCTCATCTCATCTCTTGGTTAGCTTTGCTAACTCAGGTATAACTTTTTCATTTAGTGTAGAGTGTGATTCAATTTTGTTATCCATCTCCATTGTATTTGATATTTATTTAAATGAAAAGAATAGTTCATGTGATAAATGCCTGTTGTCCTAATTACGTTTTAGATTAAAGATGGGCGCTACGGAGACGTCATACACATACTGAGCAACGAGCTGCAGAAACATATGAAGGTAAATCTTAAGTTTATCAAAATTGTTTTAGTTTTTTAGTGGTTCAGACGGTTGTTTTTGGAAAAACGTGTTATTACAGTAACCGGACTATAAATGCTGCATTGATCTTTTGCACTGTACACACAATAAAAACTTTATTAACAGCATTTACAGCAGAATATGTACTGTGACGCTCTGTTATGGCGTGCTATTTAAATTCCAAAACTTCTGGACGTTGTGTAAAATGTAGTTAATTACTACTAAAACATTCATTCATTATCTTCTGCTAAATCCTCTACAAGGGTCGCGGTGGGGTTCCACAAAGCCATCCATGGAGAATGTCTTGGGCGCTGGGCAGATACACCCAGGACAGGGTGCCAATCCATCGCTGGGCACTCACACACACACACACACTCACACACTATATGGGGCAATTTAGAGTATTCAATTTACCTTGAATCCATGTTTTTTGGAATATGGGAGGAAACCGGAAAACCATGAGGAAACCTACGCAGACACGGGTATAACATGGAAACTTCACCCAGATTGGCATTCGAACCGGGAATCCCCAGCGCTGAGAGGCGATGTTTTACTAGTGCCCCCACTAGTAAAACATCTCACTGCTTATAAAGTTAACTGACAACTAATCATTCACATGACTGTGTATTAAAGGAGGTTTCATCAGTTAATTTTATGTTTGTAATATAAATCATAAATGACTGACAATTTCATCATATATCATCCATCCATCCATCCATCCAACTGAAACTGGATCCCCAGATCTGAGAGGTGAACGTGCTATCACGTGATCGTCCCTATATAATACATAATATATTTGAAAGATAATGTGAAGGACAAGGCCAAAAATGTACTCAAGCAGCAATGCATTAAAAGCCATCATTCTTCATTTCAGAGTAAAGACTCTCACAAACTGTCATGTTTCACATATCACTTTAAGTATTTCTTACTTTGTTAAATTACTGCAACGTTAATAGCGCTTTGGTCTTAAACTCAGTATTTTGTATTTACAATGAAATTAAAAATATAACTCTTCATGTTAAGAGATGTGACATCTGACTTACTCTGCAACAATGTTGTAGCATTCATTATTAGATGGAATTATCATCATCATGTCAGTAAGCCTTTAATCAAAGGCAAGTTTATTGTCAAAACTGCAATATCTACAGTACATACATAGGATTAAAATCACAAAAATACTTTTATTAATGTATTGGATTTTTAATTAATTGTTTACAGTTAAAACATATGACAAATACTTTACAATCTATAAATTTTGTATTTGTTGTGTATTTTTCTAGTCCAGAGCAGCACTGTCTCTTCTCGGCTACTGTTATTATCACGTGCAGGATTTCACTAATGCAGCAGACTGTTATGAGCAGCTCATTCAGCTACACCCAGAGGTTGAAGACTATAAACTATACTATGCTCAGTCTCTTTATGGAGCATGTGCATTCCAAGAGGCTATGAAAGCCACTTTTCTACTGGACAATCCTACAAGTCACACTAAGGTATGTAATGCACCCAAGCAGTATTTAGTTTTTGTTTTGGATTCACTGTTCAAAGCTGAAGGTGGGTGGGTCTGAGATGACAGAAGTCAGATAGACACTGGTAAAAAAAAAAAGTGCCTCAGGAATATTTCCCTACCTCCCTCTTTTACACCGTTTTACCTTCCTTCTTTACTGCCCTCTTTCCAACCCCCCTGCTTCCCCTCCAACCCACTCTTTACCACCCTCCCTTGCTCTTCATTTAACATCTATAAATGTTTTTGAGTCTCATTTAAGACAAATTTATTGTTCAATAAGTTCAGACAATGAGAGTTTTTTTTTTGTCAGTTAAACTGAATTTCATTGTCACCAAATGTTCTTACCCACAGCTCACAATTAGCAGACAGTGGAACAGACCCATTAAGGTTTTTTTTTTATTTTTTAATTAATTTTTTTTAAACTGTTAATTTGTTAGGAATATTAAAAGCTTCATTTTGTGTGGCCTCTTCGGGGATTTACTAATAAGACACCTTGGGACAGTTTTAAGATGTTTTTCGCTTTAAGTTAATCAAACTATTGGTAACGTTCAGACTTTTCTGTCTGTTTTTCACAGATGGTAAAACTGCAAGCAGCAATAAAATATGGAGAAGAAGACTTTTCAGCAGCAACGGTCAGTTTCAGGGACACTGAGACAAGAAATTACACAAGGGGTTTGTGCATTAGTGGGACCGAAATATTCAAAGTTTTAAATATATATTACAAATATTTGTATAGACTATATGAATCTAATTTACCTATTTAACATTATACGGGATAATATCTCAGCTCCAGTGCACTGGTACATGTGGAAAATAGCTTACTAACCACTGCATACTAACGGAAGGAACAGTTGCTTAAAAACCACTTATGGGTTTGGCAAAATTTGATTTTCTAGGCGCTGGTGGAGCAGTTGCCTGTAGATGACCCGGACACTGAAGTGAATCATGGTTGTTTGCTCTACAAGCTTGGAGAATATGAGAAAGCATGTGCAAAGTTTACCACTGCCATGCAGGTTTTGGGTTATCAGCCAGGTAATCAGTCCCCATTGTCTTTCTGCAGAAGGAATCCAAGTTTATTGGTCATTTTAAAAGCTGAGGGGGGAAAAACTCCACAGTTGCCATATTGTAATGATGTGGCATGGCAGACTCAAGCTTTCATTGTGTAACACTTGTATTTCTCATTTCAGATTTGGCATACGACATTGCTTTGTGTCACTATAGCCTCAAGCAGTACGCTGCAGCCCTAAAATACATCAGAGAAATCATTGAGCGTGGAATAAGAGATCATCCAGGTTTGTTTACAAAATTTTAAACAATGTGTTTTGTTGGCTATAGGAGTTTATGCCTTTTTATTCCTTTAGGGTAACATAAAAGTAGATGTGGCAGAGAAGGGGTTGATTAAAATTCATAGTTCATATTTTTAGCAATTTATAGACATTGTCTGAACCTATTCTAGCAGTCTACTCACACAGACACACTTTTCTCCAACTACTCACAGTAAAGCCTGAATTTATGTACAAATAAGACCTTTGGTGTTAACATTATTTACTTTAAGGTTTAATTTAAGGTTGTTTAACAAAACATTAAATGAGAAAGTTTAATTTTGAGTGGTTTCACTGTGATTTGATTTATACTTCTAGAACTTGGTGTTGGCATGACAACAGAAGGCATCGAAGTAAAAAGCGTTGGAAACACACTTGTTCTACATGAGACATCGTTAATTGAAGCATTTAATTTAAAGGCAGCCATCGAATACCAGCTGAAAAAGTGTAAGTCACAAGAATTTGCCTGGTAAAGTTTGTTTCCATGTCCATTCTACATTATTGCAAACTACTCACTTAGCCTTAGTTAATTATGAACAAATTTACATAATAAGTGTAAAATTTATTAATAAATGTAAAAACTTTGAAACAAAGTTTTCTGCCATTTTAGCAGAAACATGCCCACTGGCCACTTTATTAAGTACACATCCTTTTTTGTACATTCACTGTATTCTTGATTAATTCCACTTGCTATATAGATGCAAAATGTAGAACTGCAGTTACAGACTGTTGTTTGCCGATTTTTCTTTTTTTTATTTGTTGAAATGCCTACAAGACAACCACAATTAGAGTATTGTTTAAATTTTGTATATTTTTTTAGCACTGCTGTGAAACTAACCTGGTGGGTAGTTTGTTAACATGCTGTGCTGTTTCAATGTTGCTAAAGTTTTAAACACTGTGCTCACTTTTTGTGCACATCTACCATTTTTACCACATAGCTTTATTATGTAGCTGTAAAAATCAGAGACAGTTGCTCATTTGCACAGATCCTCTAATTCTTCATCAGTGTTTACAGAATGCTGCCTACAGGGTTTTGGTGGATGGGCAATTTTAATTGGTGAATCATATTTAGTCCAGCAGTGTCACAGAGGTGACAGCAGCAATCCACTTATACTAATCCCGACACCATGTCATTCACAGTGGGAATAATGAACTACCTAAATTGCTGTGTAGTAGTTTAGATCATTCTAAATATTCCAAACCCAGTGAAAGGGACAAGTCATAATAACAAATGCAGAGAAACAGATGGACAACAATTGGAATCTGCAATTTGTAGAGCTACAAACTGCATTTACAGTTGTACCTAAATGTTTTTTAACCAACTGAAGATTTCTATATTTTTGCATGAATATGACTTCAAATTGAGTCAGATTACTACAAGTGGAGATATGCAAACAAATAAGACAATAATATTAGAGTTAGTCATTTATATATTAGTAAATATTATATTATTACATTATTTGAGTGACAAAAGTATGTGACACTTTTATGTTAATAATAAGTGAAAGATTAAATTTCAGGTGTTTATAATCCATATGAATGATGGCACAACTGAAAGAGACTTCTGAGGAATGCAGGAGAATTGTTGCGCTCAACAAACAGAAAAATGGTACAAAAGAATATCTTAGTTTGAGCTCCACCATTCCAAGGCCATGCTATTATATCATTGTAGTAGTCTTTAAACATCACACTAAAATCTAAAGAGATAACAAAGAAATTCAAGGTCTCCAAGTTTCTAAAGACCTTCAACACACACAAGGCTTGGTAAAGGCATAAACTTTGTGATGCACAACTTCTGTTCTTATGGACTGTAATCCAGCACTGGTTTATTTTTTCTCTCAGTGACCCAGTTCATCTCAGCAAATGATTACCAGCTTTAGGGAAAAAACACCATGCTGTGATGGATTCTTGTCTTCCAGTCTTGAGCTTTGGCAGTAAAAAAAAACTATACATGCACAGCTCAATAAGTATGTAATCTTAGGAACCTAAACTTACCACTGATTTACAGTTATTTATGTGCTTTTACCTGACAACCAGATTTACAACATCTAATTTAGTGGGGTTTTTTTTAGGCTTATTCCATTTTATTTTTGTAATAAAAGGTGCTTCTACCACTTTAGTACTTGTGTATTTGTACTTGTAAAAATAGGTGAATGTTTAAGAAGTTAAAAATGCATTTATGTTGTAAGCATACTTTTTTCAACCCAACAGATGAAGAAGCTCAAGAGGCACTGACTGATATGCCACCAAGGTCAGAAGAGGTACTGGATTCAATCATTCCACTGGTTTCCGCACTCGTTTTATTCCGTCTTTCGTAGTTCATTTAAAGACTTGCCATGGTGTTCACCTCTGAGTTGAGTTCATCTTAGTAAACTGGCATGGAAAGCTGTCGGGTTTCAAGGCGCAGTCAGCCATAAATTATTTTTCAATGTTTCTAACAGCTATCTGGGCAAGCTCATACTTGAACAAAACTTTGTTGAGAGAAGAGGAATTTTATTGATCAAACCTTTGAATCATGTAGACAAGTTGCAAGAAGGTGCAAAAGTCCTAAATGTGTTTCATCTGATTGCTGTTAATTCTTTTTTAATACAGCTATTGGCAAAAGATAAAAAAGCGTTAAAGAGACAAAAAAAAATACTTGAGTCGTGCAGACCGTGGCTTCTGTAATCTCTATTTAGGTGCACAGTTTGTGCTGCGTGTAAAAAGGTGTCAAAAGATAAAATATTAAATCAAAATTAAATTAAATAAATTTTTTTTTTCAAAGTCATAGTATTAATACGATACCTAAATATGCAGTTTATTAGGGACCTTGTAACATGTTTTGAAGGCTTAAAAACCTGAGTAAAGCTTTCTTTGCTACCATCTAGTGTTGACTTGTGAACTGTTTCTAGTGAATCAAACATATTCGTATGTTTTGTTTTGTACGCTTGTGTGAAAAATCTTGAAATTATTCACTTGAAATTATCACGTAATTGAGCTTCATTGAAACATGTAACATAAACAAAGGAATTATATAAACATATACACTATCGGTCAAAAATTTTACGGTTCTTCATAATTGAATGGAACTTCTGTGAAACATAAGTGGTAATTAATCTAAAGGTTGTGAATTTAAATTCCCAGAACCACTGATGTTACCAATGTGGGTCCTTGAGCAAGGTCCTTACCCCTCATTGCTTCTGGGTGCCATATGGGGTTACCATGTCTTCTGACCCAAAACCAAGGTGGGACACTTGTAAGTCGCTTTGGATTAAAGTGTCTACTAAATGACCAGAAGTAAATGTAATATAATAAATGTATGCCACTTAAAGGTTTCTTTCTTCTCATTCTTCTGTGATGTTTATCCCAAACCAACTTCAAGAAGTCTGGAGATGGTTGAGAGGACAGCACAATGTTTTCAGGGTCACCGTCTTGTTCTTTGTTTCTTGTGGTAGATCTGGCAGAGCTTGGAATTATATATTGAGTCATTATCTCGTAGGATAAAACCTTTTACCAACTAGCTGCAAATCAAAGCAAATTGCATGGCTCTGCAGAATGCTGTGGTAGCCGTTTTTTTTTTTAGGGTTCCTCTTTCTATGTACTCGACCCTGGATCCTGCAGAAAAGCCCCAGATCATTACACTGCTTCCTCCATGTTTAACAGGTGATGTCACACAGTGTGGAAACATTTTTGCTTACTCAACGGTGTACAAAGATCCTCATTTTGATTCATTAGTCTATAATACCTTCTTTCAGTTGACTATTTCAGGCTAGTCATGAAAAAACAAGTGGAAAAATTATTACAGTAAGTTCTTAAACATTTGACCAGTAGTGTATACATACATACACTGAATGACCAATTGTTGGGTATACTGCCTTGTTTCGGCAATTGCGCTGTAAATAAAATTCAAACGAACTATTAAATAAAATGGATTATTAAAAACTGCATTATTGATTTTAAATACAGGAGCTGGATCCTGTCACTCTTCATAACCAGGCCCTTATGAACATGGACACCAAGCCAACGGAGGGCTTTGAAAAGCTTGCATTCCTCCTGCAGCAGAGCCCTTTTCCACCAGCCACATTTGGCAACCTGCTTCTGCTATACTGTAAATATGAGGTGTGATTCATATTCTTTCATAAAACCAAGAATGTAATATTCGTATGCTTTATATATCACTTTTGGTTGCTATTTTTGGTTTGATTATAAGATTTCTAGAGTTGGGATTTAATATATACGGTGAGGCTGCAGCTTTTGTAGAATAAAATGTTACTTTAATCAGTTTTTAATTGTCACCGTGTTTTCTTTGCAGTACTTTGATCTAGCTGCAGATGTGATGGCTGAAAATGCACACCTTACTTACAAGTTTCTTTCACCAGTAAGGAAGAACTTTTTATTCTTCTGATTTTGTTTAGTAAACTAAATCATATTTTTATTTGTCTATTTTACTAAATTTGTTAGCACATTGCGGTAAATTAAATCATTGTTGTGTGTATAGTGGGTTTCAGTATTGCTATTTTTTATGCCATGAAATAATCAACTTAAGTCTTTGTATAATTAATTATCAGCTCTAATCCTGATTTTTGTAGATACAGAAAACCTAGTTAAACAAATAAAGCAAAATGTTATATTTGGTCATTATTGATGAAAATGATTCAATATCACAGATATTTGCACATGCAACAGATGAAAATTATGGTTAAATGACATGTTTCTAGTATACTGAACTTTTAATAAAAGTTGATTCTGTTAATTTCAGTTAAAGGTAACAGCCTCTACAAGTAACACCGTTAAATATGCAAATGCGTGACATAAAGTAAAACATTTGTTGTTTAGAAACTAAATCTGACTGTGTTTGCAAAATGAAAACATGTTTCATGTGGATGGGGTATTATCTTATTTTTACTTACAGAGTAATAAAATATAACATTTTCAGTGATATTTATTAAAGCAATAAGGCACGAGACGGTGTGCATTATTGTTAATAAACCTCAGGAAAGAGGTGTTATTAGGCACAACACACAAGCGGAGTGCTGTTACACCTCTTTCCCGTGGTTTATTCACAATAATGCACAACCTTGAGTGCATTATAGATTTTATAAAACGGTTAGCAACACACTGTGTTACGCTCCTGGAGCAAGGAAGGAAAGGACAACTGGGCTTCCGCTGTGTGGGATTTATTCAAACAAAGAGCGGGAAGCAAATAAACTGAAAAGAGCACAGTCCGGGTAAACAGAACTGATAAGCGGCGGCAGCTCTTCACACAGCGAAA
>JAOUQT010307513.1:0-15355 GCA_025769995.1 Xyliphius kryptos | reverse complement strand
ACAGGAAGCCAATGGAGAGAGAGGAGGAATGGAGGGACATGAGTTCACTTTGGTTGGTTGAACACGAGTCGAGCTGCTGAGTTCTGAACCAGATGTAGAGTCGTTTAGAGATTGTAAAGGTCACGGACCGAGTCGTTCATAGAGATTGTAAAGGTCATGGACCGAGTCGTTCATAGAGATTGTAAAGGTCACAGACCGATTGATTGATAAATGAATGTGTCCTTAGCATAGCAACGGTAAAGGAACCATGTGTCTGAATGACGGCGCCCAGTGATGTCATGTACATGTCATATTAATATTTTGTGACACGTGAACACAGAACACACACAGGGAACCGGTTCCTCACCTCGGAGCACGTTCCGAACACGTCCGCGTGATGAGTCCTGCCCTGTGCTGAGGTCAGCTCCTTAAGGTCGTGACCCGAGGAAAACACCGGCCCCGCCGCTGCAGGACAGTTTCATAATAAAGGTATTGAGTACAGACTCTCAGAGATGTCATTTAACGCTGCGCCCGCCCGCATCATGACCCTCAACATGCCTGATATCACAATGACCCTGAGGTCCCGGTCATCGAGGTCCGTCAGGATGTCCTCGCGCAGAGATGTTAGCATGGCCAGAGACAGAGCATTCCGCTTTCTGGGGTTGTTCAAAATAATTCTCCTGAAAAATAGAAGAGAAATTTAAGTAAATCCACAAAAAACTGTTCATATTTTTATTTAGATTTATTTTGGAAATTAATTGAGGAAATGTTATGTCTAATTTTTTTAGAATCAATTATTTAATTTATTTTATACAAATCAAATTAAATGTCATGAACTGACTCGTTTACTTTACTAAGTGATGTAAATTAAAGCGGGGTATTTAATTAGAATTCAGTAAGGTCCAGTTAGAGGAATTTTCAATAAGCCAGGGTCCAGAACTTTTTTTACTTAATTTGCAACTTCAAGAGTACTGAGTATTCCAACCATCCATCATCTTCCACTTATTCCACTACTAGGGTCCATACAGGGGAGAACATCTCGGGCGCTGGGCAGATGCACCCAGGACAGGGCGCCAACCTATCGCCAGGCACATACTCACACACACATCCACACACTATAAGGGGCACTTTAGAGCAGTCAATTTAGCCTAAATCCATATTTTTGGACTGTGGGAGTAAAACGGAGAACCCGGAGGAAACCCACACGGACACGGAGGGACCTGGAAACTTCACCCAGAATCCACCGGGAATCCCCAGCACATTTAGGAAACGGCATAATTGATTAAAGCACACACGCAATTGGGTTCGCCTTTCCAGAATTGGTTGTATATATATTTTTAACCAAATTAACATTTAAATTACAACAAACTGTGTTATTGTAAAAACAGGTGGTGATTCGGCTGGGCTGTGGAATCGATTCGAGTCATTGAACAGAATCGACTCGCTCACGTCCCGACTAGTGCGCAGGTGTAAACAGTGTGTAGCAGGTTAAAGGTCAGCGACAGATTAAGTTTATAATCTCGGTATTAAAGTCGGGTTTAAGACCTTATCCCGTCCTCCTGTCTGCGGCGCGTTAACGGAGCGGCGGGCTGAGCGCACAAACAGCGCACTGAAGCACCGCGGCGGATCAGACCGCGCAACATCAGCGCAGACATCTTTAACATCAAGCGCCATAAACTAAACACAAGCCAACCGATATTTCAAAATAAAAGTTTGATTTTATTTCAAAATAAAATTTTGGAATAGCGCCCCCTGTTGCTGAACGTTCTGGAACCGGGTACTTAACGTGTGTGTGTGTGTGTGCGTGTGCGTGGGCATTTGCCTGCGCCTGCGCCTGCCTGCTGAAATAGAATTTTGGGAAGTTCCAGATCAACCCATCTCCATGGAGACTTTAAATCATTTTTTTTAGTGGTTAGCACGGTTTGCTCCCACATTCCAAAAACATGGATTTAAGGTAAATTGAATGCTCTAAATTGCCCCATATAGTGTGTGGCGCCCTGTCCTGGGAGTATTTGCCCAGCGCCCGAGATGTTCTCCCTTGGATGGGCATGGAGAACCCCACCGTGACCCTGGTACAGGATTAAGCAGACGATAATGGATAAATGAATGAAATTCTTAATATTTTAAGTATCTTGTCCTCTTGTCCGCGTCTGCCAAATGTATAAGCTGTTTTTTGTTGTTTTGTTTAAAGCCTCATATTATTTATAAATGTCTCCACTGTATATTTTGTTGCTTCAGGCTCAGATTTGTAAAGTCATGCGTAGTTGTGTAAGCAGTGTCTCTGCTGCTGACTGATCCTCCTCCTTTAGGTCACATAAATGACATCATGCTTTAGGTGACAAAATGCCCTTTATGCAGATAGTGTGGCATCGGCTGCTCCAGAGGGCGGCTTGAGCTCCCACTAGGTCTATTGTGTTTCCCCACAATGCCCTGAAGATCTCACTGCTGCTGCGTGACTTTGTCAGCTCGTGTGTGTGTCTATGAGTGTGTGTGTGTGTGTCAGGGCTACTGGACATTATTTAGAGTGTCACACAGAAAGAAGAGCGACACATGAATGAGACTAAGAATGGAGCAGGACACAGAGATAATAAAGTCTTTAAATAAAACGCAGTTGAATTGGTTTTAAGAGAAATGTTTGTTGTTTTTTTTGTCAGAACGCTTCGTTAATATTTTAATATTTAGATTTGGATTCCACAGACAACATGGATTTAAAACCCTGCCAGCTGAAGACAGAATGAGAGGTGAGGAAATAAACCTATTCGAACTTATTGTATTAAAATCTAATTTTTTACTTAAACTTTATTATAATGGCGGCACGGTGGCTTAGTGTTTAGCATGTTCGCCTCTCAGCGCTGGGGATCCAGGTTTGAATCCCAATCTGGGTGGAGTTTCCATGTTTTCTCCGGTTTCCCCCCATGATCCAAAAACACGGATTCAAGGTGAATTAAGAGCTTTAAATCACCTTTAAACAGAGCAGTTAATTTGTCTTGAATCCATGTTTTTGGACTGGAAACGCTCAGCGCTGGGGATCCAGGTTCAGCTACTAATCTGGGTGGAGTTTCCATGTTCATGCCGTGTCTGCATGGGTTTTCTCCGGTTTCCTTCCACAGTCTAAAAACATGGGTTCAAGGTAAATTGGCAGCTCTAAATTGCCCCTATATAGTCTGTGTGTGAGTGAGTGTGTGCCCAGTGCCCATAATGTTTCTCCTGGGTGGACATAGGGACCCCCTCCCCCGCAAACCTATAGAGGATTAAGTGACGATCTACTAATGTAGATTTCGCGCCTCTGCTGTAAACTTAGTAAACTGTTCACTGGAGTTAATCTCTGTTGATATTTTATTTCTGATGTCTGCTCCAAACCCCACAGTGTAACAGAGCCCTGCGTTTGGGTGCCAGATGTCTGAACCTGTGTACCTGCAGAGGGACATGGATGAGCAGGTGGAGATGTGGTGGTTTGCAGAGCCGTGTCTCTCACTGTTCTGCTACACCTGTTCGGTTGCCATGGTGCTCTGCCTTGGTACGGGCGGCGTAGCACTGCTGTCCTCGGCCAGTTCGGCGGTGGGGCCCTCGGCTCTGTGGCGCCTCACTCTGGGCTCCTCTCTTTGTCTCCTGGGTCTCCTGATTGTACTGAAGCAGCTGCTGAGCTCGGCGGTGCAGGACATGGGCTGCGTCAGGAGTCGGCGGCGCATCGGGCAGCTGCGAAGCGGAGGGAGCGTAGACCCGCTCCTTCTCCTGTCCACTGGTCTGGCACTGATGCTGTGTGGTGTGATCGTGCTGCTGGCCCTGGGGACGTCAGACATGCTGCTATGTGGAACGCTCCTTCTGTCTTGCGGCGGCACAGTTGTGCTGAGTGTTGTGGCCTATGAACTGGCGGTGTACATCCTAAAACGACGTGACAGGCGGAGGAGGAGGAGGAGGGTACAGAGGAGAGTGAGGGTGTACTCAGTGGCGGGACAGAGGGGTCTGATGTGGAGAGATTCAGCTTCCAGTCAGGCTGCTCTCATATAACAGACCATAATAGTTCATCTAAGATAATATTCGACGATCTATTCATTTCATACTTCGATAATTTAATCACACGCGGTTTATTTTACAGACAAACTTCACAACAAACTTCATTACTTTTTACTGCACCTCACATTTTCCAACTGTTGTTTGCATTATTGTCCACCAGAGGGCGGCATTTATCCAATTAACGCTTTTTTAAATTTGACCACGCGGCCGTTTCTACCAAATTCAATTGCACAGAATGCATTAGGACACAGATTTAATCATTAAATTCAGGTGTTTTGTGCTCAAACACTATGAAACTACAGTCTCACCGTCAAATCTTTACAGTGAACTCAGAATAAGAAACTTAAGCTCCAGGCTCCAGCTCCTGCAGGATGTTTACTGAGAAACAGAAAAAGAAACAGGAATTATTTACTCTGATCATATTCAACAGTTTACAGCAAAACAAAAAATCTCTTACCAATAGGAAGTTTTAATAATCACGAGATTTACTGTTTATATAAATAGAAACGTAAATGTTTGTTTGTGCTGCGAGGGTGTGCCCAGCGATGGATTGGCGCCCTGTCCTGGGTGTATCTGCCCAGCGCCCGAGACGTCCCCCCCCCCCCACGACCCTCATAAAGGAATAAGCAGAAGATCATGAATGAATGATGTTCATTTGTTTCAATTCTGTCGATTCTCCTGCATGTTGTACATTTGGTCAGACGTGTAGCAGACGTTTTTATCCAAAGCAACTTACAAGTATCACAACTTGAGCAATTAGGGTAGAAGGAAAGGGAAGACACGAGGCGCTTGGCATATAACGATTGGCGCATGGGTAGAGTGGAGCGGAAGACGCAAGTCATATAGCAATTGGTGCACGGGGAGAGTGGAGAGAAAGATGTGAGGCATACAGTGAATGGCACACGGGTAGAGTGGAGGGGAAGACGCAGAGCAGCTAACATTAAACTAATGCTATAAGGCAGGCTACGAGTTGCACATCAACAGCAAATAAGACATGTGACTAAATGTATGCGATCTCGCTTTGCTTTCCGAAAACTTAAATGAAGACAGAACTGAAGAAAGTTATCTCGTCAAATAAGTAAATCAGTGAGTGACTTTAATGAAACGTGCTGTAGAAATGCTCACCACCCGGGCACAGAAGGGGTATTTTTTAAAATATATATTAAAGCCATCACTCAATCAAAAACAATTGCCTTTCACTCTGAAGTGTGGCATTCCACCAGTTTACTATAAAAACTCCATAAAGCCTGCACTCAGGGTTCATACAGCAGAGCATGCGTGAGGTCAGACACTGATGTTGGACAGGAGCACCTGGATCACATTCTGTCCTGTACTTCATCTTCACCCAGCTTTGATTTGCGGACCTTCCCCAAACTGTTTCCACCTACACAGTGTATGTGCGTAATGCACAGCCAGGTGAAAAGTCAGCTCTGACTAATGATGATACTAAATTTAACACCTGAATTCAGTGATTAAAGGGGCGTGTCCCGAAAGTTTGATTGACGTAATGTACATTTCAAACCACGCCTTAATTCTTGGGATTCTGTTGACGTGCAGAATAACTACGAATCAGGCTGTATTTCAGTTCCCTAATTGCGGGTGATGTTATAGGCGCACCTCTGTACCTTAAACACCGAGGGGGGGCGGGGCTCTCTATGTGACGTCACTCGGAGAACTGGACGCGCCGCTTCGCCTGGACTCCGAGAGTTAAAACGGCACGCGCGTTTCCTCCTCCTTCAGAACAGAAGAGATTCGAACCCGGAGCCGCGACTGCAGACGGCAGGTGAGATTTAAATGAGGAATTATTTCATTTATTATTATTGATTCTAATATTTAATACGGAAATAAGTTCGAATTGAATGTTCCTCACAGAGGGCGCGCCTATAACAGAAATTACGGTACTTTAGAACGTACCGTTTCAGTGACTTTAACAACATTATTATATAGTTTTGCTAAAACTTCAAAGGATAACAAATAGAGCTATTTTTGAAACCCTTATCATTTGAAGTCAACGGGATTTTAAAGTTGATTTGTATTTTCCTAACTTAAAACTAACACTCTCTATTAAGCAGCACAAAGCTCTTTAATATTATATTATATCTAATAGTTTGTCCCATCTGTATGTTTTAATCTGTTCTGTAAGGAACCATCGCAGATCAGATGTTAGAATTTAAGAGGTCGTCCGTTTTTATCAAGTTTGAGAGATAAAGTTTATCAATTTGAGATATACAAAGGATCCTCATTTCTCTGATAAATAACTTTAGATTTATTAATAATCCAGTCAGCAGATGATGTTTGACTCAGATTCGCATGAATTACAGTGAAATTATGTTTGTTTGAGGCAAACCCTTTCTTATTTACTCCATTTTACAACTTTATATTATATTATAATACATTTGATTTGTAACGCACTTTATATTTGGAACAAATCTCAACGTGCCACAGGTGCCAACAATCTAGATAAAAAATAAAACAGAAACACATACATATGTTCATACATACTGTACATACATATATGCCTACATACACACAGTTTTCTACGGGTTTTCCAATTTCCTCCCACAGTTCAAAACCATGGATTCCAGGTAAAATGAATGCTCTAGATTGCCCCGACGGATTGGCGCCCTGTCCTGGGTGTATCTGGCCAGCACTCGAGATGTTCTCCCCTGGATGGGCATGGGGAACCCTACCGTGACCCTAATAGTGGAATAAGTGGAAGATAATGGATGGATGGATTGACACACATACCGATCTGGGTGGAGTTTCCATGTCCTCCCCGTGTCTGTGTGGGTTTCCTCCCACATTCCAAAAAACATGGATACAAAGTTAATTGAATGCTCTAAATTGCCCTGTATAGTGCATGTTTGAGTGTGTGCCAAGCGATGGATTGGCACCCCGCCCAGCGTCTGAGATGTTCTCCCCTAAATGAGCATGGGGAACCCCACTGCGACCCTCGTCCAGGATTAAGTGGACAATGAATGTATGAACGTTTGTAAGGCTCCAATACTACACACACAGTGTGGACCAATGAACTTGAAACTCATTCATTATGAAGTTGTGACGTGGTGATGTAACAGCGGTGTTTACAGATTGTGAGGAAACGGTGATGTCACAAGAAGATAAATATAATGTTTCATAGATTTGTGCGTTATCAGTGTCGTTTTCATGCAGAGAAGAGAACATCCCATAACTCCCAGCTCCTGACATGCTGATTAAACTCGACTGTGTGTTTTAGGGATGTTGTAACGTCTCGGTGGAGATGTCTGCATTTCTGACCTTGAGCATGTGACCCCTCCGAACGGAACGCTGTGGTGACCTTCACCTCGTAACCATGGACGTTCACATGCGCGCCAACCCACGCCATCACTACGGGCTCAACGGCTGTCATCAGATAGTGAGTACACACACACACAATAAAAAGAAACAAACAATACACAGTGGGGGCTCAAAGTGGTCTGAGGTTTCTCCTGTTACATGGAACTGTAGCCGGAACTGGAAGCAGAACCAACTGGGGCTCCAGAACCTGAACCTTTTATGTGATATATAAGATTTGGCCTGTTTTATAAAATAAACAGTACGTATACACACAGTGTAATTGTAGAGTTCTGTTTCCTGCTGATGTTTTAAACAATTACACGAAATTTATGTAATTACCTGAAAAACCTTTCAAAACTGGAGCACTGCAGTCTGCGCACACACACAGAGAGAGAGAGACACACACACACACACACACAGGCGCATGAATGCACAGCGCACACACTTTCTGAAGAGTCCTAGATAAGACAGAAATAAGAAACCAGTTCTTCAGGAGTTTTTGACAGACCGCCATGACAGCGGATCTCATTGCGCTCTAGGTGTGACTCTCAACACGGATGTGTGCTCGTGTGGGCATACCCTCTTTAGAAGCAGCCCCTAAAAAACCCATTCAGACATAACAGATAGAATAAATAAATGTCCGCACTGGTGGAATGGGATTCCTGCTCCTCCTGCGATCCTCACATGAAATCAGTGCCACGGGATTCTAATGAAAGGAACCGTATTTTGATAAAAAAGCTTTTCTCTTGACAAAACAGGAACCTCGCAGACCTCTGAGGGTCGGGGTAACGTGAGAGCTCAGAGTGAGGAGTTCCCTTCTTTTCATTTTAGGCTAAAAATCTGGGCCCCTCTTTAAAGGAAACATTGGGATTTGTTAACCTGGGTTCTACTTTTCCATCTTTTAAGTCTGGAATTTTCACCAGGAACAAAAACCATCAAAAAAACAAGCCAATATTGATTTAAGAACAAAAAGCACCCTTGTACAGAATCATCGTCCGTGTCAGAGTAAACTACATGTGTTTTATTTTGGTTCGTAGTTTTAAATGTTTTTAATAAAAGTCTTTCCCCTGTAGAGTTTTCGAAAACGGTTGCAGATTAAAACGTGTACAAGGGGCTGCTCTGAGTCTCAAGGGGTGTCATTATGTTACAGAGGGGGGAAAAAATGCAGCTCTGCCACATAGAGCCCTTTACCCCAGAGTCCTCCGGCATGGACACAGGTGAAGCGAACCTCTCCTCCACGTCAGAGCTGGACCTGTGGGGTTAATGGGTGTGAGCCGGAGAAACAAGCAGCCCACTGTTCAGTCGTGCACACAGGAGGGAGGCGGGTGCCATCTGGATGGGCACCGATGTTTATAGGAAAAGAAAAAAAAAAAAGGCAGGAGACTCTCTTTCTGACCGAGACAGAAACCCAACAGAGAGGTCACATTTAGATTCTAATACTCCGTCTCATTTCCTGTTAATGAGTCTGCTGTTTCATAAGAAGTTCGGGAGTCACAGCGCGTCATGGACTCTCATAGGCGACGTGCCCCTTCTTTTTTCAGAGAGGATGAACACAGAAAACAGCTCGAGCTGGTTTAGGTTTCTTCTCCATTCAGTGTGATGTAGTCGGTCCACATTCCACATGGTTTCGCTCATCGCGCTGACGGATATCGACTTTTATTTTGAATTTTACATTTGAAATATTGCTGTAGAATCATGGATTCTAGAACGATTACTGAGAAAAAATAATAATGTCACCCTCAGTGACACTGTGGGATACAAACGATGGTTTAAATATAAAAAAATATAGATCAAGACAAAATTAACCTGCACAGTCTTTCAGTACTGGACTCCGCTCACAGGGTGCAGGTTTTCTTTTGGTTCTGGAAGCGAATAAGGTCATCTCCTCAGATTAAAGCACAGATTAGATGTAGATTACACAAACAACTGCTGAACCAAACTCAAAAACTTGCTGCAAAAGTTGCTGCTCATCAAACAGTTTAAATCCACAGTGATAGTGATCTATTTGCCCAACGTACTTACACACAAAGGAATTTGTCCTCCACAGTTAACCCATCCGTGCAGAGAAGCACACATATACACACACACTAGTGAAGTGCACATGTGTCCAGAGCGGTGGACAGCCCTGGAGCAACTGGGATTAGGTGCTTTATTCAAGGGCACTTCAGTCATATTACTTGGTGGGACCAATAATCGAACCGGGGACATTCAGGTCGCAAGGCTCACTCCTTAACCACACAAACCCGTATTACATTGACATTTGGTCATTTAGCAGATCCCAACTTGGGGGTTGGGGGTCAGGGATTAAGGGTCTTGCTCAAGGACCCACATTGGTAACTTCAGTGGTCCTGGGATTTGAACCCACAACCTTCTGATTGATAGTCCAACGCCGTGCTGACCTGTCATTGTGTCTCTCTGTAGGAAGACGATGGCATGCAGTTTCTCAGTATGGAGGAGAAGGAGAGCATTCTTTTCTTCGAAAACACGATCGACTCGCTGGACGAGAGTCTCAACGATGACGCCGCGGGCCTGTCCTCCAGAAGCAGGGCCGCTCCAGAAGCCGTCCACGCTTCATCAAATTTGCTCTTAAACTCCACTCGCACCACAAATAAGACCCCCAACGTGTTGGAGCCCGACATCATCGACCTGGTCCGTTCTCCAACCAACTACGTCATGCCAGGTATCGAACCTTCATTTTCGATCAGATAAGAGTCTGAGTTAATGAGGACCGAGGGTTAAAAAAAAAGGTAGAAGTCATGTAGTTTATAAATCTATAAACCAAAAAAACGACAGGCGGCGAATCACAACAAAGAGCAGGTGATGAGTAATGAGTAACGCCATGTTGAAGGCCAAACTGAAACAAAAATAAACCTATGAGACAAAAAGGTTCCTTCTCACCCAGACAAACCCAGCCGTGGTATTTTAAGTACGTAGTAAAGTTAACCCACAGTCACTCCCTGAGTTTCACTCACACTGCTCTTCAAATCTCTTTCCTTCACAGATTTGCAGAACCTTGTTGTTTCACCAGAATCTCACCACGAGATGAAGCCCAGAAAAGACCACGCAGAGAGCGGCGGCGCCTCGGTACCACCCACAGGCACATCTGAAGAGAACGGACACCATCCCCCTCCAGGCTCCATCCCGACCCCCGTGGTCATCGCCAGCCAGATAGCTGAGAAGCGCGGCTCGGCCGCTCTGTCTCCCTCGACCCTGCTGGAACGCCGGAGAAGCATGGAAGCCAAGCGCGAACCCCCAGTGGCCGCCAAGCCCAGCCATCTTCCCAGCAACATCACAATGTCCCATGGCGGCCACAACCTCAACCCTCACTCTATCGCCACGGAGGCCGTCAACCTTCAGGAACGGCGCTCACAGATGTTGGCCAACTTGCCAGCCGGAAGCCATCCGCTGGAGGGGGGGGAGCCGGCCTGCAAACGTATCCCTGCAACGCGCAGTATGTCGTTTAAGGACCCGACGGCAGACGTAAACAGGATGCAGGCTCTGGCAAAGTTGGGGCTGAGTGGAGATAAGATGGCGAGTCCAATTGCGAGCAATCTTCCCAAAATGAGCAGCTACACATCTGCACCCAACAGTGGTGCCACGGTGGGTGGTAGGTCAGGAACAGCCAACAGCAGCACTCATAATGGCAGTCCCATCAGCAGCAATATTCAAAGAAAGAGCCGCAGCTTCTCCGCAGGTAACTCCAACCCCAGCGGCGGCTATGAGCCGAAACCCAGAACCGAGGTCCCTTCCAGTGGCTTTGGTGGGAGAACAGCTTTAATCACGCCTGCTGGTAAACATCCCAATTCCCAAACACCTCAAGATGGACGATCTAGAAGCAACTCTGGGAGTGCCGAAGCAGTACACGCTGGCTTTAACAGCTACGGAGGCAAATCTTTAATACTGCATCCCACAACGAAGCCGGATCCTGCCAATTCTCCCAACCAGTCTGGAACCCACGACACAACAGACACCAAGCTCAACAGCTTTGGAGGCAAATCCAGAAGCATCCACCCCCCACACGCAGACGTACCAGACAGGCCGACCCTCCACTCGACCCCCCACTCCAGTAATCCCAGAGTTCCTCCCCCAGAGCCCATCAGCAGCGACGCCAAAGTGAAATCCCCGCATCACGAATCGGTTAACGCGCCGATAGTCAGGAGCCGTCCAGCGACGCAGCCCTCCAACGCAACCCCTAAACCTCTCAGCTCATCGGCATCTTTCAGGCCACGCCCCGAGCCCGTGCCGCAGGAGCTCCTCAGTAAACCCGCACCCTCGTTCCGCAACCAGGGCGTCACTGTGCAGTTCTCCGGGAAAGGAACCACGGAGGAAACACGGCGAGATGCTCTGCGCAGGCTGGGACTGCTGAGGAAAACGTCCTAAAGACTTTTGATACGGTTTGAAACTCCGGCAGGACGATGATCAAGCTGATGATGATGATGATGGAGGAAGGACGTCACGCAGTTTAAAACATGCTCATAGTATTACTTTCAGATTTTGTAAACGAACATAACGTAACAGAAACGTATTAATCAACCTTTTTTATTATATTTAGTGCTAAGTTTTTCAGAAATAAGAACTTAGTTTGGTTTTCACATCATGGATTTGATACTGTACTGAAAACCCGTGATGGGGGGGGGGGGTGTAATCATCTTCAGCTCACCTTTCAGACTCATTAAGCAAATCAGTTACACACTACAACAATGAAATGCCTTTATTCTCTTTAGAACTCAGGGGTTCCACCTTAAAATACATCAACTCATCAGAAGGATGGAGTGACTGTGGGTTCAGAACGACGCACCTTTCAGACTGACCCCCAGCTTGACCCGTGAACCATCTGCTGCAAACGCTACACAACCTTTTAAAACATTCCTCTCAGGGCCAAGAGACAAACTGTCAGATGTTTATTGCTTTAATAAGATTGCGTATTGTCCCTTTAAATGTACAGTTTTTAGCATTTACACCAAATCTTAGCTCTTAACTCAAACGTGAGCAGGTTGCTTTGAACTTTGCCAGTTTCTCCCTCCCTGTTCTGCAGAGGGGATATTTTTAAATTGATGCAAGTGCCTCCCACTCGTAACCACACGCATCCAAATGTAGCTTTTATACAGAAGGGCAGACGGGTGGTGACGGAAAAATGTTTAAGTTGTAGAGTTTTTTAGTTTATTTTGTAAGTTCTGAGATTTTCCCTCTCCTTGGCGCTCTGGTCTCTGCTTACAAGTGCTGCTTGTTTTGTTTTTTATATGTTTTGTGTGCATGTATGTGCGTATGAGAGAGAGAGTGTGTGTGAGTGTATGAGACACACTGGTTGTGTTATATTTTAAACAGACTCCGGTTTTTGTAGCATTTCTACAAACATTATTGAAGGACCTGAAACCAATGAGTTCTACATGGAACCCAAACGTTTTCTTTCGACCTCGTGCCATCCCAGCGCTGAAACAGAGCCGTGTGCTTTAGGAAACCTCCTTAAACCTTTATGTTACCGAGCAAAGTTCTTGTACCGCCGTCTGTTCGTTCTGATTCAGAATAAAACCTGCATCGCCCCTCAGTTTGTGTGTCGCCTTCATACTGACCGTGAAACGTAACGTTTAACGTGGTGCCTGCAAAACGTCAGAACCGACTGTCTATCAGGTTGAGAGTTTAAAGCCGCTGCAGTAAGCTGATGAGTTTTATAAAATACCTGTCACTTTAAATAAAATGAGAACAGAGTGACGGCATAAACGAAGTACTGCATCCTTTAAGCAAAGCTATTTTAAAATTAAAAAAAAATAAATTAAATAATTAAAAAAAAGAAATAAAAAAAAAAAAAAAAAGGAACTTTTCTGGATTGGAAAAGACGTTTAAGTGAAAAATAACAAAAATCAAACCTGCCCAATCACAGCAGTCCTCTCCAGATGATGTGCCCATTAATAAAACTCCCCGATTCATCAAACTGCACTTTTGCCAAACGAGCGGCTGATTACATAATATACAGTACAGGCCAAAAGTTTGGATCCACCTTCTCACTTTCACGACTGTTTACATTGTAGATTCTCACTAAAGGCATCAAAACTATGAATGAACCCATGAGGAGTTAGTACTTAACAAAAAGGTGAAATAACTAAACATATGTTTAATATTCTAGTGTCTTCAAAATAGCCCCCCCTTTTATGGCGTCAGAAAGATCCAAAAGTTTTGAGAACTTAAAAACAGAATTTGTAAGCAAAAAATGTCTATCTTCTTCATTACACATTTTTTCGCTTGCGCTTCTCATTTTTTCACCTGCGCTTCTCTCTATCGCCCCCTCGTGCCTAAAAATTTCTCACGTTCGATTTTTGTATTTAGGACCCGTTTTAATGGGTGGGCGGGATCTAGACAGTGATTGGCTGCTCGAGAAAAGTCCAGCCCACCCAGCCGTGCTACACATCCAGCGACGTCAGCGAATCTGCGCCAAATGTGTTTTGTTTTTGAAAAATGAGCTGAGAGTTTGTTTACTTCTATCAGCTATTTTAATTTTCATTATTTTATTTTCCAGTCCCACTTTTTAAAATGTGTTCATCCACAATTCGTCATTGTGTAGCACGGCTGGGGGGCTGGACTTTTTTTCGAGCAGCCAATTACTGTCTAGATTCCGCCCACCCGTTAAAACGTGTCCTAAATACAAAAATCGAACATGAGAAATTTTTAGACGCGAGGGGGCGATAGAGAAAAGCGCGAGCGCAAAAATGAGAAGGGCAAAAAAAACTGCAACGAAGAAAATTGCCAACAAATTCTGTTTTTGAGTTTTAGACCCTTTCTGACACCATAAGCCTCATGCAAAAGAAAGAAACCTCTTAAAACAATCGTTAACGGGGGAGTACAGGGAGGACTTATTAAATATTAAATGCACTTGAATTTGGAATGAGATGTCCAGTGGGTTCGATGGTTCGGTGTGCATGTCATTTTAGCCATCGAGTGTAGATCCAAATTGGTGTAATATTACAGACTAATCATTAGAAAAGAGACTGAGTAAGCACTTTAGAATTGATGTCAATAATGCAGTGTCCTTTGTAAAGCTCTCTGTCTCATACACACACACACACACACACACGTACAAAGGGCAGTTTGTCCTTCATACCCATTATTCATTCTTTCCCCACAAGATGTCATTTTACACACTGACTTTTCGGGCATGAAACCATCTCTGGATTACTGTCGCTGTTCAGTTCCATAAAATAATCAGTTATGAACTGCCACATGAGTCAGACGCAGACACACACACACACTCACCCTGCAGTTTTTTCAATACTGCTACTTCCATCTTCAGTACTTGTTTGGGTTGCTGCGCTGACTCCACTTTCAACGCCACATTCTCTCGGCTCAGCAAGTCCAGTGCCTCGTAGATCTCCCCGAACCCACCACCACCAATCTTTTTTAGCTTCACAAACACACACACACACACACCTGAGCAAGCCATCTCACACAATCAATTTAACATGAACAAGCGCTTGGTCATGTTTACACAGAACCGCATTTACAAAATCAATAGGTAATTAACTCATGACTATGAGCTACTACACAATCTACACCAGAAAACTACACTACACAAGTCTTACATATACATTTAGTCATTTAGCCAACGCTTTTTTCCAAAGCGATGTACAAATGAGGGAACAACACAAGTCAGGAGTTTGTTTTTCTTTTTTTTTTTTAAGTGCTTGTGAAAAAGTGTTTTGAGAAGATTTTTTTTTAATGCTGAGTGATTTAGCCTTAGGGGCAGTGTTGGGAAGATGGTTCCACCATTTAGCATCTGTAAACCGATATGGAGTGAGAATTGGCGCCATGGTGAGGTTGAATCACCAGGCGACATTCATCACTAGAGCACAGTGAATGAGTCGGAGTGTATTTAGGAAAGATGGATTGAAGGGAAGAGGGGCCAGATCCCGAGATTGTCCTGTGGGTCCGAGTCAGTACCTTGTACTGAATGCAAGAGCTACAGGAAGCCAATGGAGAGAGAGAGGAGGAATGGAGTGACATGAGTTCACTTTGGCTGGTTGAACACGAGTCGGGCTGCGGAGTTTTGAACCAATTG
>JAOUQT010307496.1:0-15355 GCA_025769995.1 Xyliphius kryptos | reverse complement strand
GGGAAAACATCTCAGTCGCTGGGCAAATACACCCAGGACAGGGTGCCAACCTATCGCTGGGCACACACTTACTCACACACACACACATACACTATATATGGGCAATTTAGAGCAGCCAATTTGCCTTGAGTCCATAGAAACCAGAGGACCTTCATTTAAAAAAAAAAACCACATGTCGAACGTGGCAACTCCACCCAGATTGGGATTTGAACCTGGATCCCCAGCACTGAGAGACATTAGCCACTTTATATTTAGACATGATTCATAATCTTCCGCTTTTTCCTGTATGAGTGTCGCGGTGGGCTCCCCATGCCCATTCAGGAAAGAACATCTCAGTCACTGGGCAAATACACCCAGGACAGGGTGCCAACCTATCGCTGGGCACACACTTACTCACACACACACACAGACTATAGGAGCAATTTAAAGCGGCTAATTTGCCTTAAATCCATGTTTTTGGACTGTGGGAGGAAACCGGAGAACCTGGAGGAAACCCACGCAGACACGGGAGAACATGGAAACTCCACCCAGATTGGGATTTGAACCAGGAATCCCCAGCACTGAGAGGCGAACGTAACGTACTAACCACTAAGCCACCGTGCCGCCCATTTAGACATCTATAAATGATAAATAAAAGATACTGAGCTTTAATTCTTATATAAGTCCAGTGCATCATGTCTGAATCACAAACATATGACAGTACCAGTGCAATACCTCTTAGCCCCCGCAACTCCCACCCCACCACCTCCTCAGCCATCTTGCCTTTGTGTTGGTTTGAGGGAGAAAGTCTCCTGAGAGAGCTGGCTGTACTCCAGCATCCTGCGCCACCAACATTCCCATTGATCAGAGCAAATGGAGAAAAACATGTCAGGTTGCCATGGTAACAGGCAGGCTAGTGTGGGGTTGTGTGTGTGCGTGCGCGCACACGAGCTGTTAAAGATCCTCTGCAGAGAAAACCGGCTTTATCAGGATTGGAGAATGTGCCGCTGCTAAACAGGGAGAAGGTTGTGCTATATAAAACCTACACAATGAAACAGCTGTCAGACATAAAGCTGCATCTCAGTAGAACCGTTCTGGCTCCTGATGAACAGCGTTCACCAATTGCATCATACTGTTTTTGCAGTGTGCATTAGAATGAGCAAACTGTCCAATCAGATCATTCCTGAATGACCTCTTTCTGCTGTTTGTCCTCTAAATATGTAAAAGTATCTCATACTCCATCTTTAAGGTGAACACGTGGGTCAGATAAAAAAAAAATACCACATTTTAATTCTTAGTGAACAGTGTGCACCTGTTCAATCATCTATAATTGTGTGTCCAAACATCAAAACACAACAACCTTATCAGCCAAATCACCTAAAACCCGCTGGAATGAGTCTTTAAAAACTGGCATCCCATAATAATTGTGTTGTAATGTTCATGCATCAGGATTTATTTGAATAAAAATAATGCACAGCATCAGCAGAGCCCCTCTGACTAATCAACACGTTTTCTCCCATTATCTTATAAATTCCTTTATAAAGTATTGCATTCAGCCTTTTTTATTCAGGGTTAGTGGTTAGCATGTTCTCCTCTGAGCGCTGGGGATTCCCGGTTTGAATCCCGCTCTGGGTGGAGTTTCCATGTCCTCCCCGTGTCCATGTGGGTTTTCTCCGGGTTCTCCGGTTTCCTCCCACAGTTCAAAAACATGGCTTCAAGGGATATTGAATGCTCTAAATTGCCCCGTATGGTGTGTGTTTGTGTGTGTGGATGTGTGAGTGAGTGTGTGTCCAGTGATGGATTGGTGCCATGTCCTGGGTGCCCTGCCCAGCGCCCGAGATGTTCTCCCCTGGATGGGCATAGGGAACCTCACCACGACCTTTAGAGTAATAAGCGGAAGATAATAGATGGATGGATGTTTTTTTAAATTCCTTTATAAATTATTGCAAATTAAGCTTTTATTCAGGGTTAGTGGTTAGCATGTTCTCCTCTGAATGCTGGGGATACCAGGTTTGAATCCCGATCTGGGTTTCCATGTTGTCCACGTGGGTTTCTTTTTCTCTGGGTTCCCGCCTCTGTTCCTAAACACTCTTTAGGGTGAATGGGCACCAATAACCAACAGACATACTCCAGTTTTTTTTTTAAAAATCCATTCCAGAAGTGTTAAAGTTAGTGTGGGTTTTTTTCCTCCAGTTTCCTCCCACAGCCCAAAAACATGGATTCAAGTCCCATATAGTGTATGTGTGCCCAGTAATAGACTGGTGCCCTTTCCGGGGCGTATCTGTCTGGCACTTGAAACATTCTCCCTCAGATGGGTATAGAGAACCCCTCTCGACCCTTGTAAAGGATTAAACAGAAGAGAATGAATGAACATCTTATTCATCTCATTAGCTGTCACTTAATCCTATACTAGGGACTAGGGTAATGGGGAGTTTCCATGCCAATCAAGGGAAGAACATTTCAGGCGCTGGGCGGATACACACTGAAGAGGGCGCCTATCTACAGCTAGCAGTGACGACTTTCCCACAATTAAAGGAAAAGGTTAAAATTTAGAATTAAATAACGTAAGTAAAAACTCTCTCTCTTTCTCTCTCTCTCTAAACATGTGTAGTTCTTTATTTCGGTGATTGTTTTAAGAATTTTCTCTTACTGCATATGAGAACGTGATTTTGGTTAAATAAAGTGCCTTCAAAAGTAAAAAAAAAAAAAAAAAAAGTCTCTCTCTCTCTCTCAAGCACTCCTCTACACTTTCTTTATCACACACTCTCCTCTCGCTCTTGCACACACTTTTCTTACTCACACACTCCTCTGTCGCACACACTCTCCTCTCTCACTTTTGCGCACATGCTGCAAAAACAACTAATCTACACATAAATCTCGCCAACGTAAACACAGGAACACGTCTGGATTATGGTGAGATCACACTGGGTCTCTCTCCACCAATTAGAATGCATTAGTTTAGAGAACCCAAACCCAACAGGTGGACAAAATGATTCTACATTATGAGGGCACGGCTCATCACTGAACAATCACAGACCCTGCTCATTTCCAACAGTGAAGATGTCAATGTCCCTAAAGCGTCTCTGTGAGAAAGTTATAAACCTGTCACAGAAAGTTCCAGCACAAAACTACAAGCCACTGAAAGGAAGAAGCATCTTCCCAAGACCTCCCATCCTCGACCTCCCGCACTCCTGCTTCGCCTACTGCTGATCTCTCTACACCCAATCCATCACATGGGATCTGGGAGGGAAGCAGAGCTCAGTGATCTGTGTCAGGACTATCTGTGGTCTGGGCCTGGCCTCCAGCGCTGTAGCCCATGAAGAGGTCGCTGCTGCGCTGCCAGGTCCCGTCACAAGCGGTTAGATGGGGAGTTCCTGTGTTTTTCTTGCAGCCTTTTCTCAACCGAGACGTCTCCCTGTTGCCAGCTGCATGACTAATAAAGCTTTGGTTTAAGATCCCAGGGAATATTATAAAATTAAATACAGTGCAAAAAGGCATGTTATAATCAAACATCAAGCAAAAATGGAATAAAACAACTGAAATCTGATGAAAATCATGAAGCGGAGAGCAGTGGAACATACCTCTGAGGATGTTCTGGAAAAGGGTGCGGCTCATTAACCGCTCGTCTATAAACCAAACCACCATGTTTGAGGTGACATGGTGCTTACAAATGAAAACTAATAGATTCATACAGAAGTTTAATCCCAGCATTGAGGTTTAAAGTATTTTAATAACAACTTTGGAATCTCTACTTTTTCCATATGGAAGTACTCCCTGCTGGGATAAGACTGAATACATGCCCCGGAACATACAGATTAACCATTATCATTAGATTTATATCTAAATATTTTGTGTGCGGTCCTAAAAACATATTAAACTTGTGTGTTTATCTGTACAATTATAAAAGCTTTGATCTCGGCTGATTGCCTTCTGTAATTAGCACAGTTCTTCTTCCAATTAAATGTCTCAGCCTCAGCCTCTTGAACCCTTGTCTCCCACAGAGTCTGAAATAACTTGCACCTTCCTTTCATTACCTGCGAGTTAACCATCAAACGCTTTTCTAAAATACATGAACCGCGAGTTCACAAACGGCGCCTGCAAAAAAGTTCAGGCCTCATCTATTCTTAAAGCGAACACATCTCAGGTTCACGACCTCGGCCCCGGAGTCCGATCCCTCCAGCGCGTGACCCCGCGCGCCATCAGGTGGCGCTGGTGTTGCTTAGGTTTTACATTCTCCTGTTGTAGGTGTTCTGCAAGCGGTTTTACAGCGGACCCAGGCAAGAGCGCGGGTTCATAAGTGAGTGTGAGGGTTACGCCATCCTCAAGTCACCGTGCCCACTGAAGCCGGATGAATAATGGATGCTATATTTGCTTTTCAATTTTCGCCACAGTCAATATCTGGCTTCGGTTCGACCTTGAGCAGCACGGCTGCATACTAAAAGCTACGACGCGGACAGAAGACCTCCGGATGCTTTATTCCCCTTTTACAGGATCCATAAAAATATATAAGTGGATCGCATGGATATGTTAATCCCAGAACTACAGCTCCTCCTCAGGCTTTACTGTACATTCAACGTCTACTGTACAACTGGAACGAAACGTAGAGATTTTAACTGATCCATGCTTAGGGAACAATGAACGGGGTGTGTATTAGGAGATGTGAAGCCAAAACCTTCTTCCATCAGTGAGAGCATTGAAGATGGAAAGTGGCTGGCTCCTCCAGCATGACAATGATTCCAAACACACCGCTCAGGCAACAAAGGAGCAGCTCTGTAAAAAAAAACATTTCAAGCTCCTGGAGTGGCTAGCCCATCTCCAGACCTCCACCCCATAAAAAAATTGTGGAGGGAGTTTAGAGTCTGTGTTGTCCAGCGACAGCCCCAAAACCTCACTGCTTCAGAGGGGATGAAACAAAAACTCTTTTAAATGTTCAAATTCCTGCATCAGGTAACTGTTTCTATCATATTGTGTCGCATATTTCAGGAAAAATGTCATGAACCAAACTGTTGCTCTGGAACTTCACAACATGGTTGTAACCTTTGTTTGCCGTCATTGGGACACCTTCAGAGACATGTTATTTTGTTTTTATTTACATTGTTTTTATTAATATTGTTTTTATTTACGGAAGCATAGTTATACAGTCTGCTCAACAATACGCTGACTACATGCATACTACCAGAGTTTATGCTGGAGAGGCACAAATAGGACCGGCTACGTTATACTGAAGGAGGGATCAATTACACGACATATGTTACGCTGCAGATCAGCTAGTAAAATAATAATTATACTATTTTTATACAATAAGCAGCATAAAACACAACATAGATGTTCCATACAAAGAGTTGACCATGACTCCTTAATGTATTGCAACAGCAAAATCCTCAATATAACCTATTATAACCAAAATGTTCTTCATATTGCCATTTAATACATTTTTTTTAATAAAAAATAAATAGTTCAACAGCCTTAAATGTATTATTCTTAAATGGAAGAGAGTTGTCCTAATAAACCAAAAACCCCAAAATTAATTAATAGTAGTATAACGTTTCCCTAAGGTACCAGCAAATGGTGAAAAATAATTATAACGCTATTGGTTTGGCGACATCTGCTGGTACATTTTTGGAATAGCAGTTGAAATGGCCTTGACGGTGGATTAGCAGTTAGCAAGTTAGCGTCTGTTGATTTTAAACACAGTAGCCAAATTGGATTCCTTAGTTTTAATTATATACAATATTAATTTCTACGACTTTTAAAAAAAACTAGCCTGTTAATATAAAAAATAAAAAATAAATAGCTAAAATCAATCTGGCAATCTTGAACCACTCAGAACCAATAAAGCTAAACTACCTCCAAATTAATTACAACCCCCCAGAGCAGTTTGACTCTGTCTGTAAATGTTTGAGTTAAACACCACCTCAGCATGACCGTGCACTTTTAAAAGCAGAAAACCAAAGAGGCACGTGAGGCTCAAACCACCATGACCAGCTAAAACCAGTCTGCAGACACAAATCCACATCCGCTGCAAAACGCGTGTCCAGTCCAGCAAGCGCCAGCCTGAAACCCTGTTTGTTCTAATCCACCACATGGAACCGATGAGGTGCACCGGGCCTCGACCCTGTTATTCCACGTGTGCACAACATGCTTGAGGCATGTCAGGAATCCCTGCCTGAACAGCTATATGCGTAATAAATAAACGGGGTCTCAGGCGGTTGAGCAGAAAGTAAATACTTCAAAACACTTAAACCAGGGCAGACATGCACGCTGGCTGAAGTGACAAAACGCTTTGGCAGTTCCTCAAACCGGAGAAACAGACAGCACGTCTCTCTGCCAGACAAACAGAACTGACTGTAGAAATGGCATTCCTCAGGTCAGCGGGAAGAGGCTCTCCCAATGGGGCCTGATCTCAGAGTAAAATGACAGGACCACAGGACCAGCACAGCCCGTTCACCGTAGTGATGTCTCTGTGTTTATGTGTGACAGGAGCACAACTGCGGAATCCATGTCAAAGAACCTATTCCATCAGTAGAGCTGATCAGAGTTGGTTCTGAGCCGAGGGCGATAATCTGATGTGGGGTGTTTTTTTTTTTTTTTCATTTTTATTAATTAGATAATAGCTTTTTTGTAAACAAGCAAAATGGCAACACGTGTTGTTAGTGCAGATAGTTTAGGACCAGGTGTGGTTCCCATCCATGTTTACTGTCTGGAGTTCTCTCAGTGCCGGTGAGCATTTAGTCCAGTTTCCCTTTCTGACCTCTTAATGTCCCTGTAGGCGGATCTGTTACTCTAAACTGCCCCATGTATGTATGAATTATGAACTGTGAAAGAATGGTACCCTAAATGGACTTTAATTCCTACCGGGACCTGGACCCACAGCAGCCTGCACGAAGATGGATGAAGCTGGAAATGAACTGGGGCTATTTCCTACAGTGCAATAAAAATAAAGGATCTCTGTTGATATTTGGTGGCGGGTAAACTGGGAATGTGGTTTTAGAGTGAGAAGTGCCACTGCCCCACCCTCATCTGTACCATCCTATATTGAGTTTGGCATTAAGATCCTCCTTAATGTTTGTAAAATCACCCTCAGTGGCACCAGTGATCCCCCTCTTGGTTCTGCAGGGTCTCTGAGGGAAGAGACAATGTCACACTTAATCTATGACATCACTTATGGATGGTGGGGGGTTAGTTTTAAAGTATCACTGGAGTAGGAAATGATGCAATCCTTCCACAGCATCTCTTAGGGAGGCGGAAGGTTGTGTGGGGTCAAGATGTGAGGCGATTAGGTTACGTCTGTTTTGCAATGTGACTGAGGAAAATGATGACACCACTCCTGATTAACAGCATCTCCAAGCTGTAGCTCGATTCTGCAGCATCACTGACTGAGGCAACGACGCCACCCTTGGTTCTGCAGCATCACTGACAGAGGCGACGACGCCGGCCTCAGTTTCGCAGCATTATTGATGGAAGTGATGACACCACCCTCAGTTCCACAGCGCTTCTGAGCACCTCAGTGACAGTGAACCTCTGGGTCTGTGACATCACTGATGAAGGTGGTGACCCTACACTGCTGGGCTACAGTTCTGACAGTTCTGAGCTGTACTGGTTCTCAGTTCTCTACTGAATCTGAAACCTCACCAACTTTAAATATAATCTGAGTCGTTATTTTTTTAGTAAGATCCTGTAAACATGACATAAATAATAAGACATGTGTGTTCCGTATTTCTTAACGGCCTCTAAAACTGAATTCTCAAAGAGGAACCCTAATGGTAGTTCAGAACCATCCTTCAGCGGGTGCCAAAGCCTGAATGTCGGTGCCAAACTGACACGCCATGCATCTCAGAGTAAAATATGAACCACATTTAGATCTGTTTTACATCCATTAGTCATGGCGGGCATTACGAGCCCAGAGTAACACATTAACATCGCAGAACACTGAGGAACTGAGAGCACTTCACTTCAATAACGGGGCCAAGCTACAAATAATGTAATAAAGAAAAGCAATACACAGAAGCACGCCCTCATACAAGTTCCCTTTGAGGCACAGTTTATCAGAACGCCTCCCTGTGACCCCAAAATGACCTCTGGAGCAAAGCTAAATAATCAGACATTTAAATCCGAACTGAGACAAAAAGCAGTAAACGGATACACAGAGAATAAGTTCGGTCTCCTAAACTTCTCCCACTTAAAGGTCGAATCCTACTTTAATAACGTCTGCATAGTGCCGCAGGTGACACACATAGACGTTCATGTGGTTCGAGTTCACAAGTTTCATGGTGAACTCACAGCCACCAGCGACTAGAACACTTCTAATGAAGACTGCCGCCACCGCGAACCGTTTCCGCCGCTCATTAGCCAGCATCACCTCCACAGTGTCACAGTTGCAGGTGGGAAACAGGAACCTGGGCTCAGACTTCAAAGGCTATTTATCTTTATGTTTACAGAACGAGGAACACCATCTTTTTCACGCTCAAGCTTTAAAGCAGAACCTAATGGCCAATGTTAGAATTTAATCTGAGAATATTGTAAGATTAAGACACGGTTATGTGATGAACAGAATCGGTGACCACAGAACCTTTAATAAGACTTTTGTTTGCTTCTTTAGACAGTAGCAGATAACAACAGCATTATTATGGTTCTAAGACCATGGAAGGATGTCTTAATGACCATTACAGTGTAAAAGACGAGGATGCAGACTCACAAACATAAAATCCAGTTGTAACCCCAATGCATCTAAGACTATTTATAAAAATAGCTTTACTGAGATTTTATATAAAAAAAAAGTATATATTTTTAACCTGATGTTTAATCCATGCTTACTGAGGTTCCTAATCCACATGCATGAGCCTGATTACCTTCTTTATTAATAATGTAGATTATTCTATAGCTATAAACACCAAAGACCTTCAGAAACTTGGCACCATGATTACCCATCATGTGCTTGGAAAAACTAAAGGGTTTCTAATTTCCTATGTTCAGTTGTTTGCATGCTATTGCCATCAAAACAACACCTTGGATGGATTGGCGTCCTTACGAGTACCTACAAAACTGAAATTTGCCGCCGTCCTACTGATAAATTCACGTAAGAAAGCAACCGCATGGACACCGTAGTCACAACTCACACTATATTTATTTCACATATTCCTTAAACATTTTTAAATTGCCACACACCTCACTCTATAATAATACTTTAATTTGAAATATATAAACTCCAAAGCCATCACTCATTCAAAACAACTGTCTTTAAACCTTTACTATTATCAAGTTCTCCACCATAGCCCAGCACAGCTATTCCACAATTTCACAATAAGTGTTAAAAACAAGAAAGTGTACCAATAATTAGATTAGATCATTAATCTACAGTGGTGTTTCCAAACATATTTATAAATTAATGAGTTATGATTGTACTTAATTTTAAGATTGAGTTCTAAATTTGTTGCTTGACCATACATACCATTTCTTCTGCTCTTTTCCCCTGATGGAGGTCCTGAAGCTGGTCTAAGGTCGGATGGACATGGTCAGAAGAACACGGACACTGCTGTGTGCCAGTCGCAGCGTCGTGTTTGGCACCTGTATCGACCCCATGATTACCCTGAAGGTCACAATTACCTGGATTCCAGCAGAAGCATTAATAATTAGCTCGATATATAAAACATTTTCTTGATTTTATCAACCAAACGCTCTTTATTTGTGCATAATGTAGCTGTATTAATATTCAGATTGGATTCGGTATTTAAATCTTTAAAAACTTATTTACAGTATGGTTTCACTTACATCATGAGTATTTTAGGATATTGACGAAGACAACAAACTAAAACGAGCACTTCCAAACAGAAGCGGTATTAATCCTTGTACTTGCACTAAACTAACACCAGACGTCGCTTTACCTTCAGAACGCCGTCGTCCTCCAACATTTTTAAATATCCGAAGCATTTTTTAGTAAAATATAAAGTGTACATTGCTTTTACTCACCTAAATGTAAAAACAAGTTGTGTTAAATAAATAAATAAAATACCTTATTCTTAGGAACGAACAGGAGAGGTAACAGGTAACCAGTATGGCGTCAGTTTGTTGTGAACCGTAGTTACAGATGTGACCAATCAGAGTTAATGAGAGGAGGGGCTATGACCAGATAAGGAAACAGGAAACAAGGCGTAGACAAAGCGTAGGTTATGGTAAAGTGGTAAAAGTGATCTATTCAGCAACCATACTTACACACAGAGGAATGTATCCTCCACATTAACCCATTTATGCGGTGACACACACACACATACACACTAATGAAAGATGTGAAGTGAATAAACTGAGAACATAATCAACTGATTATGATATACACTTCTCAAAAAAACAAAGGGAACACTAAAATAGCACATCACAGATTTCAATGAATCAAATATTTCAGTTGAAATTCTTATTTAGTAGCTAGTGGAATGTGTTGAGAACAAAATAACATAAAAATGAGCAAAATGTAAATCAAAGTTATTATCTCATGGAGGTCTGGATTTGGAAAATCAAATGACGTGCATCAACTTCAGTGGACATTCCTCAAGACAAGTTTAAATGAGGCTCAGTAGTGTGTGTGGCCTCCACGTGCCTGTATCATCTCTTTACACCGCCTGAGCATGCTCCTGATGAGGCGGCGGATGTCTCCTGGTATCTGCTCCATGCTCTGGACATTGTGCTGACTTACACAGCAAATCTTCTTGCCACAGCTCACATTGATGTGCATTGATTATCTGCTGCTAAATATTTGTATTTCCAGTCCAAGGTAACAAACATCTCAGATGCCCGCATTTTGTTCAGTGCGGTTAACACCTTACTTAGACAACCTCCTCCCCCTCCCAACCCATATTCTCAATACGATATCTCACACATCCAACCAACCTTCTCCAAGACCCACTATTTGTCCCCTTGATTCCATCCTTTCTCACCTCCCTCAGGCCATTGCCCCCTTTATCACACCAGCACTTACACACATCATCAACTCCTCTCTCAGCTCTGCTATTTTTCCTGATTCCTTCAATCCTGTTTTTTCAATTGACAATCATCTTAAACTTTCAGATTAGGTCATGAAAACTGCCTATTCCTGCAGATTCATTCTGTATAACATCAGAAAAATCAGACCTTTAAAGAACAGGCTACTCAGCTGCTGGTCCGAGGCCTAATCCTATCCCGGCTTGACTATTGGAATGCTTCGCTTGCTGGTCTTGCAAAAATCAGACCTCTACAACTGGTTCAAAACTCCGCAGCCCGACTCGTATTTAACCAGCCCAAGTGAACTCATGTCACTCCATTACTCATCTCACTCAATTGGCTTCGTGTAGCTGCTCGCATTCAGTACAAGGTACTGACTCTGGCCCACAGGACAGTCGCTGAATCTGCCCCCTCTTACCTTCAGTCCATATTTATTAAATTCACTCCAACTCGTTGACTGCGCAGTAGTGACGATTGTCGCCTGGTGATTCCAACTCACGAAGGCGCTAATTCTCACTCCTCCTCTTCCACAGACACTTGCTATGAAAAATAAAATAAAAAGTTTGTTTTCCTGTATTTTAACAGACTTCATGACTTTTCATAGGCTTTGATTACGCTTAACACCTTATGTGCAAAATGTCCAAAATAAATACATACACACTCACCGGTCACTTTATTTGTTAAACCTTTTTTTTTTTCAATTTTGTCAACTAGTGGAATACCTGTGCTGCCCTACAAGGGAGAGCTTGATAACAACGTGAAAGTTGAAAGGCAGTTGTTTTTGAATAATTTATGTCTTTGAAGTTTATATATTTCAAATAAACATATTATTATAGTGAATGAACAATCAAATGTAAGAAAGCGAGAAATATTTTTTTCAAGGACATGGTAGGGAATTACGATATCATATTTCAGCCTTGTAGGTCCTTAGGAAGTGTAAAGAACCCACCCTTCTAACTGAGTGACACCCATTTTTTAATTATTTAATCTGTCTATTTTAATTAAAAGGTTCAAACTCACGCCATCAAAAATTTAAGTTTTGTATGAGAAGCACGGAAATCCTACGTTTGGCCTTCCGGTGGCGTTGCGCGTGATGAGTTAGTAAAACTTTGGCTAGAGCATTACTCAGCGATAAATCATGTAATGATGTTGCTAGTTAAACAGCATGCTGCAGGCTAATTGCAGGGCCCTGGATGTTTCCCAAGCTGCATCACTGAAAGCCTGAAACCACAAACCCTAGCCCACTGAGCGTCTGTGTTTCCTCAGCAAACGTCCTTCCTTGGCACTTGCTCGTTTCATCTCGATGTGTGGCACCGAGTCACCCGGTGAGATCTGTTGGGTTCAGGGTTGAAACGTCGCCAAGACCGGAGATCATTACAGAGCTGAAAAGAAGCAGCGATGTGTGTTGCCAGCTAAACTGTCCATCCTTCACAGAATACAATTCCTCAGCCAGGCCCCATTACAGCACACCATCAGACATTATATTCAGGTTCAGATTCAGGTTCAGCTGTGGGATCTTTACGTGTGAGGACGACTTGAGCGCCTTAACTGTAAGGACGAGGTCTAATGCTGGAACAATGAGATCGAGCTAAAATCACAGTCAAAGTTCTAGCTCATTTCAGAGACGTACAGGGCCTGGAGAGCCATCTGAGACTGCTCATTAGCTTCTTGATTTGTCAAATTTCAGACAAAAAAACCTTAGAACACTGTGTATGTTTAGGTTTAAGTGGTCTTATTTGTCATTTCAAAAACTACACAGTGATGTACAGTACGCTGTAGAGTGAATCAACGTTCTCCAGGAACAAGGTGCTATACAAAACAGCAAGTACACAAACACACTACTTGTGCAAAACAAAAGTATGATAAAAACGAGAAAATATAAAGGACATTAAAAATTCAACTGACTTATTTAACGGCACAATGCCGCTGGTCCACTAGGTGCAAAGGTTATAAATTATGGACAACAGTGTTGTCCATAAATGTAAAAAATACATACATACAGTGTATTAGCATTGTCCAAGCAAAATATGTCAGAGATTATAAATGTAAACAGTTTTATGTTAGCATCAATAGTCTATAAATGTAAAAAAAAGTACAATGTATTAGCAGCAATTTAACCATATCGAAAGTGTGTGTGTGTGTGTGTGTGTGTGTGTGTGTGTGTGTGTGTGTGTGTGTGTGTGTGTGTGTGTGTGTGTGTGTGTGAGCCTGGAAGAAGAAATTTTTGCACAGTCTGGATGTGAGGGCCCGGATGCTCCAGTACCTTTTTGCAAACAGTAGGAAGGTAACAAGAGTTTGTGAGAGGTGTGTGTGATTGTCTACAATGCTGGTTGCTGTACAGAGGAAGCGTGTGATGTAAATCTCTGTGTTGGAGGAGAGAGACACCGATGATCGTCTCAGCTGTAAAATGTGCTGAAGATGGGAGGTGGAAGATGTGCCTTCTTCAGTTTTCGCAAAAAGACATTGCTGGGCTTTCTTGGTAGTGGTGCTGGTGTTGAGGGAGCAGATGAGATCCTCTGCCGGGTGAACTACAAGGAATCGGGGCAGCCACTGTGAGCTACAGCCACGCCGCCATCTTATCAGGTTATCAGACCTTTTGGTAACAGGGGTGTTTCTTAAAACTAAGGATGTATGAGACTGCATTTTTAAAGATGATTCCTCTTCAGATCCCATTGAAAGACTGTTTTGATGTCAAAGATTCTTTAGAACTCCATCAAGGACCTTCAGTTTGTATAGTTGTAAGTATGATTGTGTGTCTAAAACACTTACAATCCTTCATGTTCCCAATGAAAGTCTAAAAAAATGTTAAATAAACGGGACTGAAGTGACGCAAAAAGCCAACGACAGAGACATTTTAGTGACGCACACTTACGCACTGTGTGTTTTACATCTTACCTCGGCATTAAGGGGTGTAAGTATCCTTAAGAAATACCACTTCTGTGGCTCTCTAACAACTGCAACTCTCTAACAATTTTCAAGGACTCTATGTCCTCGATTCCGGCCCGAGGTCTGCGCCATTGTCTAGGGTCCTTTGAATTCGTCTGAATTTTTCAAAGAGAGGTTTCAAGGTTGACTGTGTTAAAGTTTTGCAATTTCTGGAAATCAGATCCAGTGTCATGGTGCTGTGAGGTGTCAGTGATAGCCACCGAGCCACCATGTTCCCTATTACCATCACTGGATCAAAAGGCCTGTCCCTATTTATCAGGCCACAAATGCTCAGTACATACAGTTCTGCACACTGTCCACTAGGGGGAGTCAAAGTCATACTTCATACATTATCTTCCACTTAATCCTCTATGAGGGTTGCGGTGGAGGAAGGGGGGGGGGACTTCACCATGCCCATCCAAGGGAGAACGTCTCGGGCGTTGGGCAGTTATACCTAGGACAGGGTGCCAACGTATTGCTGTGCACACTCACTCACACAGCCACACACACAAACACTATATTGGGCGATTTAAAGCATTCAATTTGCCTTGAATACATATTTTTGGACTGTGGGAGGAAACCGGAGAACCCGGAGAAAACCCACACGGACACGGGGAGAACATGGAAACTCACCCAGATCGGGATTCGAACTGGGACTCCCCAGCACTGAGAGGCAAATGTGCTAACCACTAAGCCACCATGCCACCTACAAAATTAGGATAGAAATTTGGCAAAATCTTAATTCTATACCTACTGTATATTAATTCTTATTTTGTAATGCTGTAATCTGTCCGCAAGGTGGCAATCACTACCAACATACATTAACTCGCAACGCGTTTAGCTGTTATTAGATTAACTAAATAATACGTTTCTTTCTAAACTAACTGAAACTGATCAAAGCACAAAGATAAAACAAAAAGGTCGCGTTCTTTTACATCAAACACTACTTTAAGGACATCGCTGTTGTTCATCCTGGAACAAAAAAAAAGGCCTTCCCCAAAATGTTTTTTACAAACTTGGACGCATACAGATGTCCAAAACATTTGTGCTTAATTTTATAAACCTGTGGCGATCGGAGTGAATAAATAATAGTACTTTTGTAAAAATTATTTTGGTAATGTTACTGTCTGTCCGGTAGATGGAACTCTATCTTGCGGTGGAAACGAGGTTTTGGAGAGTAAATCGTGCACGCTCATTAATAAAAGCCATTTTGTTTTTGTATAAATCTTACAGAAATCTTACTGGGTCCCCAAAAATCTTTGTCACTTCCAGTATAATTGTACAGACTGAGGAATATAAAGCTGTAGAAAAGTCTTGCACAGCTCAGTGTGCTGGCATCAGTGAGGTTCACTCAGTAGGTGAAGTGGCTTCGTCCATATGCTTCCCAGTGGGACTCCATTGTGAGGTGATGGATGTACTCACATTAATGCCTGTCATCTTTTAAAGTTTTCTCTCCTCTTTTACAGCCTCCCCCCCCCCCCCC